>SJYA01000399.1:1608824-1624912 GCA_006410615.1 Neotragus moschatus | reverse complement strand
GCCCACCAGGGTCCTCCATCCATGGGATTTTCCAGGCAAGAGTACTAGAGTGGGGTGCCATTGCCTTCTCCGCCTAAGGGCTTAGAGGACTTTTTAAAAACTGGATTGGAGTATTTTGTGGTAAACATGCCTGTTAATCCTCAAGGCTGTTGGGTTTTTGATATCAAGAACAGCTGACTCGTCTTTGTAACCTCATCGACATCACCAACCCCATGCATGTCAGTACCTAGCATAGTATGAATGAATTGAACATTTGGTGAACTAATGAATAAAGGTGTTGAATTAACTGTGTTAATGCTATCTTAAAAATAATTTCAAAATTGTTGAAAATTCAAAAGCAGAGCATATGCCTTAAGGAAATTTCCATGTAAATCAAACAACCAGAAGTATTTCCCTTAAATTATCCAATATTATACCTTAGTCTGTTAAGGTAGGCAACTCAGATTTTAAAGGATAACAGTGGAGTTAAAGATCCATGAGCAACAACTTATGAGCAACAACTATCATTTATTAAAAGCTGCACTTAATGGAAAGACAATTTTGCACCAATCAGAAAAACAGGTAGTACACTAAGAAGTCTGAATGGCCATATTTTTTTTCAATGATCCTTTTGCTTTGAAAGCAGATCCTACATTGAATCAAAAACATACACACATTAAATAACGTTTTTAAAAGTCCCCTTAGATGGTATGTAGATTTGTTTTTACCTAAAGATCTGAAGGGAAAAAAAGTATATACACATTCCACGCTAGCACTTGAGTGCCGGAAGCAACAGCCTAAGGTCTCTCTTTCCAAAGATAATGGAAACAGTATTTTCACAAACACCAAGAATAGGTCATGGGTCACAATTCCCAAGTACAAGGCAAATCTGGACCAAGTCTATGCTCAGTAGAAATTCCCACTTTTGTGACTTGCTGACAGCATGGCTTGGGGACTAAGCAAATGTCTTACTAAAGGTTAAAGAACAATATGGGCAAAGAGAAAATTGGACTCTCAAATAATACCACATTCAGAATATAAAACAGGAGCCTGAGGGGACCTAAGGCTAAAATGATAACCTGAGGAAAAAGTTACTTCAAATTCTGTAAGGATCATTGAAGCCATTTACCCTGGAGTTCCTGAAAAATAAAGCAGGTAATTGATAAACTCACAGCATTTTAAAACTGGAGGGACCTTCAAGATCATTCATTCTAGATGCCCAGATATATTTAATGACTTTCTGGAAGGTGGATGGATGAACCGAGAGCCCGTCAAACAGAGTGAAGGAAGTCAGAAAGAGAAAAAAAGATATCCTATCTTAACACATATACATATACATGGAATCAAGAAAAATGGTACCAGTGAGCCCATTTGCAGGGCAGGAACAGAGACGCAGCATAGTGAACAGACTTGTGGGCACAGCAGGGGAGGCAGAAAGTGGGACAGATGGAGACAGTGGCGCTGACATTTACACGCGGCCACGTGTAAAAGAGACAGCTGGCTGGAAGCTGCTGTATGACGCAGGGAGCTCAGCCTGGCGCTCTGCAACCGGGAGGGGTGGGATGGCGGGAGAGGGTCAGGAAGAGGCGATACATGTGTACTTATGGCTGATTCATGTTGATGCGTGGCAGAAACCAACCCAACACTGTAAAACAATTATACTCTAATTTAAAATAAATTTAAAAAATGACTTGCTGGAGAACACAAGCCAGTTACGGGCATAGCGAAGCCTCGACTCCCCAGTCCTCAAAGATCTAACCCAGGGTCTCTCAGCACAGCATGAAGAATCAAGACTACTCCTTAACAAAATCTACACAGAGAAAACCAACTCCAGGAAAGGAGATAATCCAGTCCATTCAGAAATCCATCTTAAAACACACACACACACACCAGGCATTCAATACAGCAACAATTACAGACATTAAAAAGCCTCCAGGCAAATCTTACATTGGGATTCACTTAATGCAGCAGGTATTTACTAGGAATTAAAAAATGAGTGAAGCGAAAGGAAACACATTCCAACAGAGTTCACAGTAAGCGAAAGAAACAGAGGGCCCTACATACATAAATTACAAAACCACATGCTTCATCCCATATGGGAGATAAAAACAGAGTATTATGGGACATTTCTGACTCCATGATTAAATGTTTATTTGAATCTTTCTTCCCTCTGTAATTTCTAGGGTAATGTCTAGAAAATTATACTCTAAGCTAAGTGGATAAGATGCAAGAAGTTACAGACAATGCCCAGACAAAAATCAAAAGACTCTTTCAGAACCTTTGAAAAGAGAGATTGAATCCTTCTCCAGAAGAGGAAATTCATCCTTGAAACTTTTTTCTAAGTCAAGTTTAAAAACATTGAGAGTATTGCATTTGTGGAAGACTTAACAAGGACTCAATTCTAGTACAATATCTTCTAATTCAGATTTAGGTCACCTTCTCAGGTGGGTGAGAAATAAACCTGAACCATGGACAGGAATATTCCAAGCTGTCTTTGTCTTGAAGGTCAACAAACTCCATTATGTATGACCCCAATATCAACTGTGTTCTGGGGAAATTTGAAGTCAGAGACCACAAAAATAAAATAGACACGTGACCTTCACTTCCAGAACCACTAATAAAATACTGGAAGACATTAAGTACCTGAGCAATTGGCTCAGATCAGAGAGAAAAGATTTGTGAATACTGGTAAAAGAGCTCTCTCTTTGGCTTCCTGAAGCAAGGGTCTTGCTGGGGTTGCATGGACCAACCTGAACCACAAAATACCAGCCAATATCAAGGAAAGGAATAAATGCTCACAGAAGATCTCCCACCAGGCCCTTCACCAGAGAAGAAAGTGAGGCCAGCACAGAAGAATGCTCCTACCACTAGAAGGGCTGGTGAGTGAGGCGGGATTTCAGAATCCACTGAAGTGGCTGGAGCAAAACTGTGTCGGAGAGAGATCTACACCTCCTGGGGAACAGAGAGAATTCATGTGGGCAGGACCAAAACACCTGGATTCTAAATATGCCCCATCATTTATTACATTTTTTTAAATACAAAAAATATTATAATAAAATATATAAATAAATAAATAAAATATAATAAAAATATACAGAAGTATTGGGGTGTAGCTGATTAACAATGCTGTGGTAGTTTCAGGTGAATAGTGAAGGGACTCAGCCATACATATACATGTATCCTTTTTTCTCTAAACCCACCTTCCATCCAGCCTGGCCCATAACATTGAGCAGAGTTCCATGTGCTATACAATAGGTCATTGCTGATTATCCATTTTAAATATAGCAGTATATACCTGACCTTCCCAAACTATCCCTCTCCTCACTCCCTGGCAACCACAAGTTTGTTTCTTAAGTCTGTGAGCCTCTGTTTTGTAAGTAAGTTCGTTTGTATCATTTATTTTTAGATTCCACATATAATGGATGTCATACAATATTTCTCCTTCTCTGTCGAACTTGACTCCACTCAGTTGACACACTCTAGGTCCATCCATGTTGCTGCACTTATTGCATATTTTGTGAGCAAAAGTTTTGAGTGACTCAGACATTTACTTTCACTGCACAGCACCCAGAAAGTCATATCTTCTTCAAGCCGTTGACCAGTTATGGGGTGAATTTAAGATGTAATAGTCTACACACACACACACACACACACACACACACACACACTAGTGTATATAAAATAGATAACCAACAAGGACCTACTGTGTAGCACAGGGAAGTCTACTCAATATTCTGTAATAACCTATATGGAAAAATAATCGGAAAAGGAATATATAGACATGTATAGACATAAAAGTTATGACCAACCTAGATAGCATATTGAAAAGCAGAGACATTACTTTGCCAACAAAGGTCTGTCTAGTCAAGGCTATGTTTTTTCCAGTAGTCATGTATGGATGTGAGAGTTGGACTGTGAAGAAGGCTGAGCGCTGAAGAATTGATGCTTTTGAACTGTGGTGTTGGAGAAGACTCTTGAGAGTCCCTTGGACTGCAAGGAGAACCAACCAGTCCATTCTGAAGGAGATCGGCCCTGGGATTTCTTTGGAAGGAATGATGCTGAAGCTGAAACTCCAATACTTGGGCCACCTCATGTGAAGAGTTGACTCACTGGAAAAGACTCTGATGCTGGGAGGGATTGGGGGCAGGAGAAGAAGGGGACGACAGAGGATGAGATGGCTGGATGGCATCACTGACTCAATGGACGTGAGTCTGAGTGAACTCCAGGAGTTGGTGATGGACAGGGAGGCCTAGCGTGCTGCAATTCATGGAGTCGCAAAGAGTCGGACGTGACTGAGTGACTGAACTGAACTGATAAACATAAAACTGAATCACTATGCTGTACGCCTGAAACTCATACGATATTGTAGATCAACTATACTTCAATTAAAAAAAAAAACTTTTTAAGAGTTAATATTCTACCCTGCCTCCTTGTTACTGCCCAAAGTTGTACCAGGAATGAGTGACAAGGAATGGACATGGAACACTGCAACAGAAATGATACTATAACCACCCACACCACTGTTCTGGCCCTGTTCACACTGATACCTGCTCACATACTATTCTACCGAAGGGAGCAAAACTGTATTTTAATGCTACCTTTGCAGAGAACTCTGAGAAAAAAAATGTGCTCTCCTCCGAAGCTGGCACATGTGTTTATTTAGGGAGACATATCCTATACAACACCAGCGATAAAACTAATTCACCTTCTGGGAACCAGAGAGTCGAAGTCACGTCTATCTCCTTCCCCACATTCCATGAGGGAGAGGGGAAAGAAAGCAAATTGCCACTGGCAGAGTTTCGTGTTTAAGGTGCACAGAACGATTCAAGAGCAAGTCAAGGTTTCCCAGCAAATGCCTATTCATTTACCCGGTAGGAGGTGCCACACCATCTGGCACTCACGTCCAGTGGAAGATATATTGCTTAGGATCAATGCTGAGCAGCGAGCAAGTTTATTTTTATCCTTTCATGCGCAAAACTACAAGGACATAAATGTCTGCGTTAGACACGCCAGAAAGACTTAACGAGACTGGAAAATGGGGTCCAAAAATGGGATCTGGCAGGAACCAGCTTTCACAGAACTTGATTAGATAACACCCTCCTCCCGACACCGAGGAATCCCAACAAACCCCTCAACGCCTCAGCTAGAGACTCCCTGGGAGTGGGAGGGGAGACAGCTCTGCAGCCACTGATGTCAAAGGACCTGAAGGGGCTCACACCCCAGCCGGAACTCAGGAGGCTGCCTGGGCACCTCAGCCTGAGTGCAAGGCTAGCCACAGGGGACGGTCAGCCCATCACTGGGTGCTGGACTGGCCACTCTGTGGTCTTCTCCCTCTGGGGTTCTTTCAGTCTTCCCGAACCAACCAGGATTTTCTTTTTCCAAGTGAAGTTACTACCTTTTTCTTTCACAGAAACATTATGTTTCTCATGCCAAAAATGTACTCAGTGCCAAATCATCAGAAAGCACAAATAGTTAAAAAATCAGTTGTCACCGCACCACTCACATATTTACTGCTACGATTTTGGTATATTTCATATATACACAGAGAATGTGTGGATATACATATATGTGTATCACAAAAATAATATTATATTTGCTTTCTTATAGCCTGGTTTTATGGGCTACCCAGGTAGCTCAGTGGTAAAGAATCCGCCAGGCAATGCAGGAGACACAGGAAAGGNCACATATTTACTGCTACGATTTTGGTATATTTCATATATACACAGAGAATGTGTGGATATACATATATGTGTATCACAAAAATAATATTATATTTGCTTTCTTATAGCCTGGTTTTATGGGCTACCCAGGTAGCTCAGTGGTAAAGAATCCGCCAGGCAATGCAGGAGACACAGGAAAGGTGTATTTGATTTCTAGGAGGATTCCAGGGAGGATCCCCTGGAGGAGGAAATGGCAACTGACTCCAGTATTCTTGCCTGGGAAATCCCAGGGACAGAGAAGCCTGGTGGGCTATAGTCCATGCGGTCACAAAGAGACAAGGCCGAGCACACACACAGCCCGCTTTTATATCTTAATAACACATTTTAAGCATTTTCTCAGAATAAAAAATATCTTTAGACCACAATTTAAAAGGTAAACAGCTCTCCACTATTCTAGTGGTCATGTATGGATGTGAGAGTTGGACTGTGAAGAAAGCTGAGCACCAAAGAATTGATGCTTTTGAACTGTGGTGTTGGAAAAGACTCTTGAGAGTCCCTTGGACTGCAAGGAGATCCAACCAGTCCATTCTGAAGGAGATCAGCCCTGGGATTTCTGAGCGACTGAACTGAACTGAACTGATGTTACCATCCTAAAGGAAATCAATCCTGAATATTCACTGGAAGGACTGTTGCTGAAGTTTCAATACTTTGGCCACATGATACGAAGATTCACTGGAAAAGACACTGATGCTAGGAAAGATTAAAGGCAAAGGAGAAGGGGGTGGCAGAGGATGAGACAGTTAGATAGCTTCACTGACTTAGTAGACATGAATCTGAGCAAACCCTGGGAGAGTGTGAAGGACAGAGGAGCCTTACAGGCTGCAGACCACAGGGTCACAAAGAGTTGAACATGACTTAGCAACTGAACATCAACAACAATTGGACATTTATTTTTCTCCCAATTTTTCTGTTAGAAAATAATGCAACAACAGAATGTCTCTCACTCCAATCCTCGCAATTTCAGATATTACCTTAGAAAAAAGAAATAACTAGATCAAATAAGATAATTTTTAGGCTTCTGGTATAGTAATATTACCACATTGTCTTTCAGAAAAGTTAATGCCAACTTATACTCCCCACTAACAAGGTACAGGGATGCTCCTATATACCCAATGCTCTCAAAGTTTGTATTATCTATATTTTATTGTCACTTAAAAAATGAGTTACCAGTGAGGTGCACATGATCACTGATAATAATAACAGTAATAATAATAATAACACAATCATGACCTTCTCCAGGCATTTGCTGTGTACCAGCTACTGTTCTAAGAGGTCTACATGTGTGAAGTATGGCTATATTCTAGACCCCACTGTATGGATGGGGAAAACGAGGTACAGGAAAGTGAGGGCATCTGCCAATGTGTAACTGGAGGGGTTGGGAGTTTGAATCCATGTGATCCAGTTCCAGAGTCCAGGCTCTTAATCACTAGACTATACAACCACAGGGGGAACTATCAGGAAGAAGGAGAGAAGGATCGCTGGAAATACCTCTGGCCTGTCACACCCTGACCTTTATTCACATGTTCAATTATCACCATTGGTGAGGTTGTCCCGTAAGTGACAAACAAGAGTTGCCTGTTCTAACAAACTAAATCTGAGAGCAAACTATGTACTTCCTATTGGCTCACTCATTAAAGTGACATGTGTTTATTTCTTTGACATGTAACTATGTGCCCGGTCACACCAGTCACATAAAAGGAAGTGGCTTACTTGTCTCCTTGTAAAATGAAGTATTTAGGATTCAGTAATTTCACTTCTGGGTAGAGAGATACCCCTAAAGTACTGAAAGTAAGAACTGGAACAGATATATCTGAACACCTATGTTCAAAGCAGAATCATTCACAACAACCAAATGGTAGAAGCAACTCAAGACTCCATTGACAAGGAATGGATAAACAAAATACGGTATACATGTGCAATGGAATATTATTTAGCCTTAAATAGGAAGAAAATTCTGGCACATGCTCCAGTATAGATGAACCTTGAAAACATTAAGCGAAGCAAAAGCAGTCAGTACAAAAGGAGAAATATTGTAGGATTCCTCTTCTGTGAAGTACCTAAAACAGGCAAAGGCAAAGAGACAGAAGGAAGAATGTGGTTGCCAGGGTCTGGGGGTGGCTGCCAGGGGCTGGTTGCCAGGGCCTGGGGGCAGTCAAAGGAAGCAGGGGTTGTTCTTTAATGGGTACAGAGTTTCAGGTGGGAAGATGAAACAGTTCTGGAGATGAACAGTGGGCAAGGTTACACAGGGATGGGAATGTACTTAATGACACTGAGCTGCACATTTAGAAACGGTTTAAATGATACCTTTTAATGTTATATGTCCTTAATCACAATTTAAGAAAAATTTTGAAAGCAAAAGGCCTCCTGTGAGCTTTGTATCTAGTTAGGATGCTTCAGCCACTCAGGCCCTCATCAATTCCCCATAAACCTTTCTGGGAAAGGCTACCCAACAGAAGTTGAGAGGGAATACAAATGATTAAGAGATGAAAATGCTTCTAGAAACAGTCAGTCTTAAACTGCATGGAAGAACTTGTACTGACTTCCACATAAGTGAGCAGTCTGAATACCAAAAGAAAAAAAATGGATTCCAAAGGATGGACTATAGAACCACACCTGTACAGGAATCAAAGAACCAATAGGAAAATGAGGTGAGCATTCTCTAATAACTGCTGAGGATAACAAGCACAACCACAGGAAAGGTGTTCCCACTAGCCTATATAGATCAGCAAACCTCAGGTCTCCAGTGGCCAAGAACATCAGGTACAGAAAAACTGTCCATCCACAAGTCAGGGTTGGGGCACACTTATTAAGAAGGGTACCCCTGGGAGTCAGGAAGATAGCTTCTGAACACTCAGCAACTCACTTTATTCACACAGCATCACAGAATAGTTTTAGAAAGACTCAAATGCAGAACTGTTGTCTTTGTGACTTATGTAATAGAAGGTCACTATAACATTCCCAAAGACAGCTTAATCACCATGAGACTATATAAAGCTCTTCTAAAGAAAGGAAAGCTAGACCTATCAAGGCTAATCACATATTAATGCCTAACCACAAACCCAACTCTATAGACACAGGATTAGACAGTCAACACAAAGACAAGGGCTGGGCTCACCTCCCAGGCCACTATATTATACCTTGCTAACTCAAATCCTCCCTTATACAATAAGGGGGGATCTTCCCTGGTGGCTCAGACAGTAAAGCGTCTGCTTACAACTCTGGAGACCTGGGTTCGATCCCTGGATCGGGAAGATCCCCTCGTGTCGGGAGCTTCGTTAGGCATTACTGACAAAATGGAGTCACGGTCCCCAGCCCCCTCTCCTCATTCCACACGCATGGTTCCCAGGATGAAGGAGTTAGGCCTTATAATTCTGACTTGTCTTTTCCTCTCCTCGGCTGAGTTGACTGAAAAGGAATATTAAGGTGCTTATTGTTCTTGAGAGGAGCATGAGAAGGCATAAAGCCTTCTGCAGCATTGCTCAGAAAATAATTCATAAAGTTAATCACTGACATTTGTTCAAGGACTTTTACAAAAGAGTGTTCCAAGATGAACACAGGCCATAGCTTGAGGCCATGGGAGGGATTGATATCTGAAGCCTATTTGCAAGGAGGATGTTTACGGCAAAGGAGTTTACTGAATTTAGGGCTTAGAAATAATTAAAACAGCTAGAAGTTAAAGATTTAAGGAATGTTGTAAAGTTAACATATTTTACTATAGCTTATAGAAGTTAGGAATTTTTAGAGACACTATAGCTAGAAGCCTTTTTAAGAGACAGTGAGCTCACGATGTTAGGGGCAAACAGGACTTAGGAAGATAAGTAGTAAACTGGGGAATGTAGCATGAGTTACAATGTAATCACAAGTTAACTACAGGACACATTAGAGGAGGTAGATAATAGATGATAAAGCTGATTCCCAGAGAATCACTGAAGCAGGAACTCTGAGGAGCAACAGTGATTTATGGAGATAATAAATCTGGGAGAGGGGGAACTGAAAATGTCAAACCTCTGGGCTAATGCTTTTGTAAAAGGATAAAAGAGAATCTTAAACTTCGAATAAACAGACAACCCATAGAAAACTGAAAGGCTGTCTCATCGCTGACACCGTTCATCTCTTCAGGTTGAATCCCTGGCCAGCACCCTGGAGAAGAAAATGACAAACCACTCCAGTACTCTTGCCTGGAAAATCACATGGACGGAGGAGCCCAGTGGGCTGCAGTCCACGGGGTCGCAAAGAGTCAGACACAACTGAGAGCGACTTCACTTTATACAATAAAGAATTCGACTGATCTTAGACCTTGGTTCTGGAGAAGGCAATGGCAACCCACTTTAGTACTCTTGCCTGGAAAATCCCATGGACAGAGGAGCTGGTGGGCTACAGTAGATGGGGTTGCTAAGAGTCGGACACGACTGAGCGACTTCACTTTCACTTTTCACTCTCATGCATTAGAAAAGGAAATGGCAAGCCACTCCAGTGTTCCTGCCTGGAGATTCCCAGGGATGGCAGAGCCTGGTGGGCTGCCATCTCTGGGGTTGCACAGAGTTGGACATGACTGAATCGACTTAGCAGCAGCAGCAGCAGTTCTTGAAAGGGAGACCATGAATCCTTGGAATTTCCTGAATAACAGAAGTGTCTTTGTTATTCATGAGCTCCTTGGATCACACCTGAGGTTATCTAAGATAAGAAGACTCAGATTGGGGGCTGATCATCAGTAAGACCAACCATGTGATTAGAGAGGTGGGGCTTTGAGGCAGCCCAATCCTGAAAAGAGGAGAAAGGCTGGAGATTGAATCATTGGCCGTGTGGCTGGACTCAATCAACATACCACCATAATGAAACCCCAATATACTCTCTGGACACCAGACTCAGTGAGGCTTGCCGCCTGGTGAACACAATGATGAGCTGGAAGGTGACAAATCCTAATTCCACAAAGAGAGGGTGTGAAAGCATTTGGAACACTCTCAGGCTGTGCCTGTGTCTCTTTATTTGGATAGTCCTGATCGATACCCTTTAAAATTAAACTCCAAGCAAGAATACTGGAGTGGGTAGCCATTCCCTTCTCCAGGGGATCTTCCCTACCGAGGGACTGAACCTGGGTCTCCCGCATTACAGGTAGATTCTCTACTATTTGAGCCACCAGGGACGCCTGATCTACAACCTTTAAAATTAAACTCTAATCATAAGTATAGAACGTCCTTGAGTTCTGAATCTTTCCAGAAGATTACCGAACCTGAGGAGTCACCGGAACCCCCAGATTTGGTAGCCACTCAGAAGCATTAGTGGTTTAGAGACCCCAGTTGTAGCTGGCATCTGAAGGATGCACCAGTTCCAGGTGGTCAGTATCAGAACTGTAACTAAGTGGCATTAAAATAGTCCTCCCAACACACATTCCCAACTGACTCAAGTGCTAAACACTGGTTCAGCACTGAAGTCCACATAACAGAGCTTCATCTGCTAAAATTTAGGCAAACTGCTAATGACTAGAAATTTCTCCCCATTCAAATACTGCCATTTGTGGCAACATGGATGGACCTAGAGATAGATTATCATACCAAGTAAAATAAACCAGGAGAGAAAGATAAATATCTTGTGCTATTCCCTTATATGCTGCTGCTGCTGCTAAGTCACTTCAGTTGTATGAGACTCTGTGCGACCCCATAGATGGCAGCCCACCAGGCTCCCCCATCTCTGGGATTCTCCCAGCAAGAACAATGGAGTGGGTTGCCATTTCTTTCTCCAATGCAGGAAAGTGAAAAGTGAAAGTGAAGTCGCTCAGTCGTGCCCGACTTTTCGATACTGCATAGACTGCAGCCCACCAGGCTCCTCTGTCCATGGGATTTTCCAGGCAAGAGTACTGGAGTGGGGTGCCATTGCCTTCTCCATCCCTTATATGTGAGACTTAAAATATGATATGAAGGAATTAAAAAAAAAAAAAAGCAGAAACAGACTCACAAGGATAGAAAACAAACTTATGGTTACAAGAGGAAACAGGGTTGGGAAGAGAAAATTAGGAGTTTGGGATTAACATATACATACTATTTTATATATACATATATATATAATAGATCAACAATAAGGTCCTACCATATAGCACAGGAAACTATGTTCCACATCCTATAATAAACCATAATGGAAAAAAACATGAAAAAAAAATACATACACACACAAATATATGTATATATAACTGAATCATTTTGCTGTACACCAGAAATTAAAACATTGTAAATAAACTATTTAAAAAAAAAAACACACAGAAAAGAAAACCTCCTCCATTCAACACTCACACTCCTGCTTAGTCTCTCGGTCTTGTCCAGCTCTTTGTGGCCCCATGGACTATAGTCCACCAGGCTCCTCTGTCCATGGGGTCCTCCAGACAAAAATAGTGGAGTGGGTCGCCATGCTCTCCTCCAGGGGATCTTCCCAACCCAGGGATCGAACCTGCATCTCCTATGTCTCCTGCAGTGGCAGGTGGGTTCTTTACCACTGAGCCACCTGGGAAGTCCGACCCCTCCAAGGATTCACAGGTCATTGCCCTTGCCACCCCCAGTTGCTCCCATTCTCCACCCTTATGGCCATGTGCCTAGTCCCTTGGGGAAGACTGCATGCTTTCTGATGAGAGATTTATTCAGCTTTGACTGGAGCTCAGGAAAACTAATTTTGAGAACATTACAGTACTGGGGGAGATTAACTGTTTCCCTGAAAGTCTTTTCCAACAAAAATACAAAATTAACAGCTGGATTACATCTGGAGCCATCCAGCTGTTAACTTTGTATTAAATTTTGTGACAAATTTCCCTGCAATAAATGAATACATTCAAAGTTGTTCCTTTTCACTACCATCTTGCTCACCGCAGGCAGAACCTCTCCATGGGTGACATGAATCCCTTTCTCCCTTCTTTTTGCCCCCAATTACTTAAAAGTATTATATAAACGCTTCTTCACTTTATGAAATTGGCATAAGGTTAATGTCTTCGGTGTGCTTTGTACTACAATTAAAAACCTCAGTGGTCACAGTGGTCATTTTTCAAACAGAAATAATGTAAGAAGGACATCAGCGAACTGTCCTTATAATTCATGTCCTCGTTTCAGCATTCAAGGCACTCAGGACTGGGCAATCAGAAAAGTCTGCTTGCCCTCAGGGCACTTAAACGCCAGCAGGGGATAAAATCGAAAAAGGGAGAGGTGTGGGCAGGCACGCACTGTATGTGACATATGCATAAACAGGGGAAAAGATCAATGATGTTAATAATAGAGCAAGTGTAGATAATGCGGAAGAACAGGATGTGTGTTCCTGGAGTGAAATCAACATTTTTCATTCAAAAGGGCAGGAGATGAAAACAGAGGGATCAGGTGCTTCTGAACTAAGGTATCCGATCCCTCAACACTGTCTCCTTCCTCTCCCCTGAATCTCTGCCTCCTTACACTGGACATTTCACTTTCCTACCTGACCTCTAGGCTTCCTTACAGCCAGTTCTCCATCCAAGCTAAATGACCTTTACAAAACGGAAGTCAGATCAGGTCATGTCCCTGATCAAAACAATCAGTATAAAACTAACTCCGCACCATGCCAGCGAGGTTCTCCGTGTTCCTGAAGTACTTGCCCTCCAAACTCAGCATCTTGTTCCCCTCTGCCCACACAGCCTTCATGCTGAGTCAGGCTGCTCCTGCCTCAGGCACCCATACCTGCCGTTTCTTCCTGGAGCTCCTTTCACCCCGGATATGTGGATTCCACTGTCATTCACATCTGGGAAGGAACATCCCTCCTGGAAGCAGCCTCCTAGACCACCGAGCCCTATATAGCACCCAATACATACTTTGTATCCCTCACCCAACTGGATTCTTCTCCGCCTTCATCTCTACCTGACATATGATTTACCGCTTTCTCCACTTCCTCTATCTTTTTGCACTACTGTATCTGCTGCGCCTAGACTAACGCTGGGCACACAGTAGGGGCACAGGGAACAGCTGCCAAGTGGAGGGAAGAATGGCTTTGAGGATGCCACCAGCCTCCTAATCCAAAACCAGGTGAATCTGGGCTCTCCATGCCCCCTGCCCCCAGACCACAGACTCATGGGTCAGCTCTTATCATCTGCCAGCACAGAAGACAACACTTCCCATCAGATTAGGCCAACTGCCCCAATTCCCTCCCTCTGTGATTCTGATCCTAAGAGCAGAAATCATCTGACAACCCAACATTTACCAAAATGGCCCCAAAGTGCTTCTTGGTCAGTACATTTACCCAAATAGTGAAATAAGGATCGTCATCCTTTCCAACAGGCAGTGGCTAGAGAGGACTCCTGAGGAGGTAGAAACCATCTCCAGGGCTCCCTTCTCTTGCACAGACTCAGTCACCACTCACTGAACTCCTTCCAAGTGGGGGCTGTGAGCTCAGCTCTGGGAGCACAATGAATCTCAAGATTCAGTCCCTGGGGCAGGGGGCTTCATGCAGTCTCCTGTGTGTGTGGAATCTCCAGGCAACAGTGCTGGAGGGGGTAGTCATTCCCTTCTCCAGGGGATTTTTCCAGACCCAGGGATGGAACACGAGTCTCCTGCATTGGCAGGCAGATTATTTACTGCTGAGCCGGCAGGGAAGTTCAGAATCTCCTTTGAGGCTACTTCAAATTGCCAGTATAATAAGTGACTATATTACTGCACAAAATAAAACTTTAGCAGGTACGGCCCCCCTTTCTGAGATAGTTTAAATACACAAATACCATATTTGACTAGGAATCACTGTGATAAAATATGGCTGCTGCTGCTAAGTCGCTTCAGTCGTGTCCGACTCTGTGCGACCCCAAAGGTAGCAGCCCACCAGGCTCCCCCGTCCCTGGAACTCTCCAGGCAAGAAGACTGGAGTGGGTTGCCATTTCTTTCTCCAATGCATCAAAGTGAAAAGTGAAAGGGAAGTTGCTGAGTCGTGCCCAACTCTTCGAGACTCCATTGACTGCAGCCCACCAGGCTCCTCCGTCCATGGGATTTTCCAGGCAAGAGTACTGGAGTGGGGTGCCTTTGCCTTCTCCGTAAAATATGGCAGCAGTCATTAAAAGATGGCTTCCAGTGTCAATGTAAAAAAACATTTTCTTTAATCGCTGTTGGGGAAAATATGGTGTCAATAACTATACCTCAGGGTGAAAAGTAGGTGACTGAAAGACCTTCTGGCCTGGTAGAAGGGCTTAAGTGGGGTGTGGAGGAGAAGACTGACCCAGATCTCACCCCTAAGGCTGCCTTCAACATGTTCACAGAGGTCAAAGACAATTTTTCTCCTTTTCTCTGGGCAAGGGCCATGACACGAAGGATAGGTTTGCGGTGACTGACAGGGCCTACCAACCTCCTGCCTTCAATCTTTCCCACTTCAGTGTCTTTTCCAATGAGTCTGCTCTGAGAATCACATCACTCCTGGGGTTCAGGCTCTTTAGGCAGCAAGGAGACATGGCCTGTGAGCCATGAGCCTCAGGTAACTCGCCTCTGTTTGTGAGCCAGGGATCCCCAAATGTGGGAAAGAGCAGAACCCCTCGCATCTTGGCCTCTGGGACTCCTGAAACATGAACACCCTCCTTCCGAACCAGGAAGAACCCAACTAGCAGGACAGGGTACAGGCTGTGGACAGAGGCCTCAGCATCTCAGAAAAAGGAAGATTAATATTAAAGTCACATCTCCCTGCTTTCCTACAGCATATTTTTACTATGGCTCTTCTTCCTACCACCCATGGGTCTCACTGATAGATAGGTGATTGCCAAAGGTCTAAGCAGGTTAGAGGAAGTGAAGGGGAGAAAAAAAAAAAAAAAAGACAACTTTGGGAAAGCTCTATGCCATCATTTAATTTTTTTCTGGGAACTGAAAAAATACCACCATGATTCTAGGCACTATGTATCTGATTCCAGGTAAGCACTCATGCCAAAATTCCTACAGAAACAAGACATGCAACACACAGAGCTTTTGTTGAGCTGCACAGTCATCATGTGAAAAATGACAGTCATTTCCCTTAAGGAGTGATAATTAGTATTGCCTTTACAGAAGCCACTGTTTTTTAAGTTTTCCTTTTTTCCTGATGTTTTCCTGCATTAGCAATCAGCAGGGTGATTGACTGTCAGGCTTTTTCTCTGAGAGATGAACACTTTCACCAACACTTTCCTGTAGCCGGAAAAGTATTCCCTTTTGAAAAATAAAGCAAGGGGATGGGGGGTTTTAGGGCATAGTTCTTGCCCCACAGCATTCTGGGATTCCCTGGCTGCTGATCCCAAAGCCACTGAATGAGATTCTGTCCATACTCAACACTTAACACAAGTGAACGTGGTACAGGAAAAACTCTCCCTTGCTTCTAAAATGCTCTCCCCATCAGGCCAGCCTTGCCTGCCAGCCATTCAAACACCCCCAGCCACCCCCCACCCCA
>SJYA01000399.1:1588881-1608729 GCA_006410615.1 Neotragus moschatus | reverse complement strand
CCCCACCCCCAACCCCCCAGGCCATGACACTCACAGCTTATGGGAACTTAGTTCCCCAACCAGGGACCAAACCAAGGCTCATGGCAGCACCAAGTCCTAACCAGTGGACTGCCAGGGAATTCCCAATTCAAACGTTTTTGAGTACTTTTGTCACATACTCAGTATGCGCTGATGAGTAGGCAGGATCCCAGCCCTCAAACTTTAGTGGAAAGATAGACAACAATGGATATTCGACTATAGCATAAAAGTAGAATCTACCTAGTGATTCCACAAATGTTTGCTGAGCACTGTTCTGGATGCCGAGCACATGCTGGTATGCAAAACCAAGAGGACATACACAGGATAATCACAGGAACACAGAAGAAATCCATCACATCCTATCCAGGAGGATCAAGAAAGGCTTCTCTGAGAAAGGAACCCCTGGAGGAAGTCCTGAAAGATGAAAAGATGGTGGAGGAAGGCACCCCTAGCAGGGAGTGGGAGACTGTGCGTCGAGCAGAGGCACAGGTGAGCAAGGGCGTCCCAGGGCCCGCTCCACTGCACTCCTGGAATGGGGGGCAGGGGGCCAAGAGCAGTCTTGGGAAGCAAGACAGGTAACCGGGACCTTGATGCCACAACAGGACTTCCCTGTTGTTGATGTTCAGTCGCTAAGTAGCACCCAGCTCTTTGCAGCCCCGTGGACTGCAGCATGCCAGGCTTCCCTGTCCTCAGCTATCTCTTGGAGTTTAATCAAACTCAAGTCCATTGAGTTGGTGATGCCATCCAACCGTCGCATCCTCTGTTGTACCCTTCTCCTTTTGCCTTCAATCTTTCCCGCATCAGTGTCTTTTCCCATGAGTCTGCTCTTCGCATCAGGTGGCCAAAGTTTTAGAGCTTCAGCTTCAGCATCAGTCCTTCCAATGAACATTCAGGGCTGATTTCCTTTAGGATTGACTGGTTTGATCTCCTTGCAGTCCAAGGGAATCTCAAGTCTTCTCCAGTACCATACAGGGCTCCCTGTAGTTGAGTAAATTTGAAGAGCCTGAATCCCAAGAGTGGTGTGATCCAATGTCCATCTCAGATGTATCATGAGATGGTTTTTATCTGCAAGTATTGCCTTCTCCTGCCTCAGAGGCTTGAAAGTGCAAAGACAAGCAGATTTAGATTAAGTAACTGGATACAAATACATTTCCAAAAAAATAAGACTCTTCTATTGCCAAAAATAGAAGATTCTTCCCTGTTTTAATTAGAGAAGATGGCTAGAAACCACTAAGTGGGTGGGAGTGGGGAGGGAAGGAAAAGGATTTTTTTTTTCACAAGCCCCCAAAATTAAGTGAGCAAAAAGCAGTTTCCCAGAGACAAACAGTACTGACTTAGTAATTCTGCTAGAACCGTTCGTTTTCATCTCTGGTGGGACCAACAGAAGCTGCGTGGAAACGCTCTTCACGTCCCGTGTGGCCTGCCGCCACTTCGCACCTCAGTAGGAGCCACACCAGCCTCCCAGCTTTGCCGCCAAGTTCGTCATGCAGAAGCCAGCCTCTGACAGATCCAGAAAGGAGTGAGCGTACATATTCTCACCACAGAGGATGGCTGCAGAGAAGGCTGTTTTTTCCAAATGATATTTTACATTAATTTAACAGTTCAACATTCCCAAGGGCCTTCAGACTGAGGACTGCAATTCTACAACATGAAGGACAATTTCAGATCCCCACAGCCCAAAATTCAACTATTAAACATTCCATCCCTATAGACAAGATACACTTACTACTCAGAAAATGGTACCCGAATATAATACACTGAAACAATGAGATCACACTGCGACATTATAGTTTCCAATCAAAATCTAATTAAAAGTTGCTATATAGTGTATCCTGCTTATTTACCAAAGTTTAGGCCTACCAGCTATTCTAGCTTCAAATGAACTTGATAGCTTTAATACAACCACAAACTCCAATTTGATAACTACACAATTATCTGCCTTCCAAATAAAATTCTAAAGCCCAACAAGTAACATCATAATTAGGTTGGTTACATTTTTTATTATGGAAGGAAGCATATTAAATGTTACTACCTCGAAGGCCAATGTTTCTGTTAGGGAAGCCACACATGAAACAAACTGGGGAGTTTTGTTCATCTCCCACTACAAGTTGCCAAGATGTTTAACTGCCACATTTTAGAACACTTCAAGAGTTCCCAGTCAGAAATAAAATTGAGAGATGGGTTAAAAAGTAGTTTCTTAGACTTTCCTGATGGTCCAATGGTTAAGCATCTGTCTGCCAATGAAGGAGACATGGGTTCAACCCCTTGTCCAGGAAGATGCCACATGCCTCAGGGCAACTAAACTCATGTACGCCAACTACTGAAGCCCCCGAGACTAGAGCCTGCACTCCACCACAAGGGAAGCCACTGCAACGAGAAGCCCGAGCACCACAATTAAAAGCAGTCCCCACCCCCTGCAGCTAGAGAAAGCCCCCATGCAGCAACAAAGACCAAAAACTGCTTTACCAGACATGTTTTCATTCTCTTTCATCCATTTTTCTTAAAGATCCCAACCATATGTTCATTGCAGCATTATTTACAATTGTCAAGATCTAGAAACAACTCAAGTGCCCATCAATGGATGAATGGCTAAAGAAAACGTGGTATAGATACACAATGGAACAATACTCAGCCATGAAAAAGATGAAATCTTGCCATTTGCAACAAGGATAGACCTTGAGGGTATTATGCTAAGTGAATAACACGGAGGGAGACAAATACTGTACATTTTCTCTCATGTGGAATCTAAAGAACAAAAAATAAATAAATGAACAACCAACAGAAAGAGACACGTAGACAGAAGAGTAGTGGTTGCCAGAGGGGAAAGGGTCAGGAAGGAGGGATGGGGGATGAATAAAAGGGATCAACTTTTAGATGAAAGATGGAAACCAAGTTTTTGGTGATGAGTATGCTATAGGATATATGGAAATAATAATATGATGTTGTATACTTGAAACTTATATAATGTTATAAACCAATGTTACTTCAATAAAAAATAAAAATAAATCTTAACCATCCTAACAGTTGTGTACCAGCACAGGGAACACCCAGCACGGATCATTATTTAACCATTCCCCTCCTTCATACAACTCAACTATGTCCAGCAACAATCACACAATAATCATCATTCTACTCTTGAATCCTTTAGTTTTAAAATGAATATTTAAGTCATGTGGCAGCCTGGATGGGAGGGGAGTTTGGGGGAGAAATGGATACATGAACATGTATGGCTGAGTCGATCTGCTATGCACCTGAAACTATCACAACACTGCTAATCAGATATACCACAACACAAAATAAAAAGTTTAAATAAATAAAATGAAGGCCCATTTTAAAGTAACTTCTAAAAGACAGCACAATTTTTCTTCCATGATCTAAAATACACACTTACCCAGCAACATGACACCTCGGAGTTCTCACTCTCTCTTTTAAATCTTAGTCACACATTAATCTCCAAATGGTCACACAGAGTGATGGAAGTGAAGAAGCTCAATTTCTGTTTCTTCATCTTAAACTGCACTATCACTGTTTATCTCGAAGTCCTATTTAAATTTAAGCACAGGTTGTACCATAAGGACCAAAGGCACAAAGTACTCCTAAAGAAGCTCCAACACAGCCAAAGCACTGGGATCTCACTCTCAAGTCAATGAGGATCACTTAGTCCACGAGAGTCAGGGCCAACTGGATAACAGAGCTGCCCAAATTAATTTCCACGTACAATACAATGCTTATCAAAGGGAAAGCTTTTAAAAACATGTGCTAATCTGATTGTGTAACTAAATATATACTGGAAAAGTGAAAGTGTTACTCACTCAGTAGTGTCTTTGCGACCCCATGGACTGTAGCCTGCCCTCTCCTCTGAATGTGGAATTCTCCAGGCAAGAATACTGCAGTGGGTAGCCATTCCCTTCTATACGGGGTCTTCCCGACCCAGGGATCAAACCCAGGTCTCCCACATTGCAAGCAGATTCTTTACCATCTGAGTGCTTATGTATATACAGGCTTCCCAGGTAGTGCTAGTGGTAAAGAACACGCCTTCCAATGCAGGAGACATAAGAGATGAGGGTTCAGTCCCTGGCTCTGGAAGATCCCCTGGAGGAGGGCATTGCNATCAAACCCAGGTCTCCCACATTGCAAGCAGATTCTTTACCATCTGAGTGCTTATGTATATACAGGCTTCCCAGGTAGTGCTAGTGGTAAAGAACACGCCTTCCAATGCAGGAGACATAAGAGATGAGGGTTCAGTCCCTGGCTCTGGAAGATCCCCTGGAGGAGGGCATTGCCAACCCACTCCAGTATTCTTGCCTGGAGAATCCCATGGACAGAGAAGCCTGGTGGGCTACAGTCTATGGGGTTATAAAAACATCAGACATGACTGAAGAGAATTAGCACAGGACATCTGTATATAGTTTTTCTGGCACTTTTAAAATATTGGAATATAACTGCTTTGCAAAGTTAGTTTCTGCTGTTCAACATCATCAACCAGCTGTGTGTATGTATTAGTCGCTCACTCATGTCTGGCTTTTTGCGACCCCATGGACTAGAGCCCACCAGGCTCCTTTGTTCATGGGACTTTCCAAGCAAGAATACTGGAGCAGGCTGCCATTTCCTACTCCAGGGGATCTTTCTGGCCTAGGGATCAAATCTGCTGTCTCTTGCATCTCCTGCAGAGGCAGGCAGATTCTCTACCACTGGGCCACCTGGATTACCTGGCCATAAAAAGGAACAAAATTGAGTCAGTTGGAATACTGTATTAATAGATGGTATTAATACTGTATTAATAGAGTCAGTCATACAGACTAAAGTCAGTCAGAAAGAGAAAGACAAATACCATATTTTTACACATCTATATGGAATATAGAAAAATGGTACTTATGAACCTATTTGCAGAGCAGGAATAGAGATGGAGATGTAAAGAAAGGATTATATTATTTATATGTTGTTTTTCAGTCTCTAAGTTGTGTCCACCTCTTTGCAACTCCATGTACTGCAGCATGCCAGGCTTTCCTGTCCTTTATGATCTCCCAGAGTTTACTCAAACTCATGTCCATTGAGTTGGCAATGCCATGCAACTATCTCATTCTCTGTCGCCCCCTGCCCCCAATCTTTTACATGTATATTATTTATATACAATTTACATAACCATATATAAATTATTCCCTGGAGAAGGAAATGGCAACCTCCTCCAATATTCTTGCTTGGAGAATTCCATGGATGGAAGAACCTGGCAGGCTATATAGTTCATGGGGTCGCACAGAGTCTGTCACAACTGAGCACACACACACACATATATATCAGTTATTCAGGACTTAGACAAGGAAAAGGGTTTTTCCCAGAAAGTATTTTATCATTAGCTTTGTTTAGAATTGCCCACACAAGCTGATAAGGAAAAAAAGCAGAAGGCTGAAGTCAGCTGTATTGGTTTTAAGCCCTCTGACAGCCCCACTTGGAGTGGACCACGCCCATGGCCCCACCCGTGGGAGGCAGCTGCACACAAGCAAAAGAAGCCTACAAACAGAAGCCTTCTGAACACACAAAAATGTAAAAGTTCAGACACAGAAGATTCTGTCCCCAACATTTGTAGTGAGGGTAAAACAGGACTTTTCAACATCAGCACTACTGACTATCCGGGCTGGGTAAGTCTCTGCTGTGGGCGTGTCCTGTATGTCAGAGGATGTTTATCTGCATGCGTAGGCCCTACCTACTGCAGTCACAGACCAGTAATATACTCCCATACCCTCCACCCTAGGAGGCGAGAAAGGTCATCCCCCATCACTGGACAGCTGAGAGTCCCTGGGGTGGAGGTTAAAACACCTTGGAACAACACACAGGATCAAGCCAAGTGCTCACCCTAGGGAAGGAGACTTTTTTTTTTAATAGCATCCTTTTAATTCTTAACAAGTACATCTATTTCTTATTCAAACACACATATTTAAATACACAAAGAGTATGCCACTGAGAAAAACACCAGCAGCCCTCACGAATTATTTTCCTTTATTTTCAAATATTTCCCTAGTGAACAGAAACAAAACTAGCATCTTCCCAAAAAGGCCATTCAAACCAGTGAAAGATACGCCATAAACAAGGACATAAATGATTATTTTAAATAAAGTGTTTCTGGATTCTCCCTTGGAATCACTTCTTTCATGCCCTGTTCTAACTTGCTGTGTCTTCTCCAGGTCAAAGCAGCCTGGAAGGAGCCAGCTGGAAAGGTGGTGTCAAGGCCCGCATTGGGTACCCGGAGAACCTGGCAGAGAGGCAGCCTGGCTATTACAAAAAGAGCCTAGCTTGGAAACCTGGCTTTGAGTTTCTGTTCTATCTAGCACGTTCTCAACCTGGAAAGTGAAGTCGCTCAACTGTGTCCGACTCTTTGCCATTCCATGGACTGCAGCCTATCAGGCTCCTCCTTCCATGGGATTTTCCAGGCAAGCGTGCTGGAGTGGATTGCCACTTCCTTCTCCAGGGGATCTTCCCAACCCAGGAACTGAACCTGAGTCTCCCGCATTTTGGGCAGACACTTTACCGTCTGAGCCACCTCTCAACCTGGGGCCCTGCCCAAATCACAACCTCCCAAGAAGCCAGCTTTGATTTATGAAATCAAGGGTGATGTATGCTTCTGAGAGCTGCCCTGAGAACTAAATCTTGTAACAGGAGGGAAGGGGGCAGGGCACAACTTTTGAAAGTATGACATAGTCCAAGGACACAACATAAACTAATTAGAATCAAATGGGTCCAAGATGGTGGACAAGTCCACTTTGAAGGATCCTCAATCAGCAAGCGAAATGACACACCCAGAGGCGCCATGACAGTTCCAAGGCACTGGCAACAGACCAAGGAGTGGGTGGTGGCCCAATTCCTGGAAATCTCCACCCCTTCTATAAAATAGATGAAACAATCCTCCCACTGTTTAGCATATGAAATTGCCCAGCCTATAAAAACTAACCACACCACAACTCTGTGATGGCCCAAACAGTCTGTGGAATGAGCCTCTCTCTGAATCTGAATAAATCCATTTCTTAACTATCACTTTTCTTCTGCAATGAGACATCAAAAACCCGAACTTCATCAGGTCCTGAAACCAGGTACCATGCGTTTTATCTGGGTTCGACTCCCAGCCACGTGGGTTTGACTCCCAATGTGAGGTAAATGGTTTCGATTTGAACTATGTGGAGGTTTTCATACACATGTCAAATATTATTACCTTTATTGTAGAATTATACACATCAGGAATCTCAACCAGAGGTAACTGTTGGCCTTACCCGCAGGAGTTTTATCACTGAAAAGAGCTGCAAGGTCGGTTCCAACAGCATCAACAGCAGATTCAGGAGATGGAAAAGAGTAGGAAACAAATATGAAAGCGTAGAACACGTGGTGAAGGGCAGGGAGCCTGACTGCCTGGGTTCTCATCCCATTGGGTGATGCTCAGCAACCTTCTGGCCTTATGCCACCTCGGTCTCCAGCTACAAACAGTGGGGAAAACAGTGGCACCATGATGGCCATCATTTGAAGTCATGATGCCCTGTAAAATCTACAAAAATCATGAACACTGACTCGGCAAACATTAAACCAGTGCTCCTAGGGAAAGGGAATATGGGGTTAGGTTTCCACGATCCTCTAATTAGAACATTTTGGTCATCTGATCAATGCATAACCATCCACTTGGACTTCCCTGGTGGTCCAGTGGTTAAGACTCTGTGCTTACATGGCAGGGGGTGCGGGTTCAATCCCCGGTTGAGGAACTAAGATTCTGTGTGCCCAGTAAATAAATAAATAAAACAAAAATCAGAAATAAATTATTTTATTTTAAAATAATTATTATCTATTTTAAAATAGATCACTGTGTTTTATGTATTTCTGTTCTAGGACACCTTATTTACTATACAGTGTTGGTTCATTAAGCTGAAATTGCAGCCAAAAGGGCCAAGCGCATGCTTGAAGCAGCTTATCTAATAATATAGCTATTTTCTCCATAGGCACAGCACAAACTTCTTGCCCTCAGGAACTCTAGATACAGTCCCAGCCCTAGCCTTGGGAGCCATTTTAAACAACAAAATCCCCAGTCAAAAAAAAAAAAAAAAAAAACCAACAAAACTCAAAAATGCCAAGAGTTGCACTAATTATACCATGAAGCAGAAAGTGAAAGTGAAGTCATTCAGTCGTTTCCAACTCTTTGTGACCCCGTGGACTGTAACCTACCAGGCTCCTTAGTCCATGGTATTTCCTAGGCAAGAGTACTGGAGTGGGTTGCCATTTCCTTCTCCAGGGGATCTTCCCAACCCAGGGATTGAACCCGGGTCTCCCCCATTGCAGGCAGATGCTTTGCCGTCTGAGCCACCATGAAGAGGACACCTACTTAAAGTATAAGACCTGAAACAAAAAGGCAGAAATCTCCTGAGCTGGGAATGAGCACATCAGTAGCTCAAGTTGTCATCCACTCTGTGTCTGTAAAGGGTTCCGCAAGCACTGCAACTACTGATGTGGGTGCCATACACATAAATTTTAACAAGGAAGCAAATATGTACATACGGAATGTGCAAATAATGAGGATCAACTGTACTGAGCTGCTCTGAGTAGGTCTGATGATTCAACAGATGAATACAGATCAAGAGCTGAAACACTGCCTTCCCCGTGTGTAGGAAGTGTAAGTCATTCAGCTGTGTCCTACTCTCTGCGACCCCATGGACTACACCGTCCACGGAATTCTCCAGGCCAGAATACTAGAGTGGGTAGCCTTTCCCTTCTCCAGGGTCTCTTCCCAATGCAGGGATTGAAGTCAAGTCTCCTGCAGTGCAGGCAGATTCTTTACCAGCTGACCCACAAGGGAAGTTGTGTATAATAAGCACTCCACAAATGTTCTCTGTAATTATTAGGGAGACAAACACATCCCTAACATATCACATGGTGTAAAAAGTTGAGCTCTTTCAAATCCTGAAAGATGATGCTGTGAAAGTGCTGCACTCAATATGCCAGCAAATTTGGAAAACTCAGCAGTGGCCACAGGACTGGAAAAGGTCAGTTTTCATTCCAATCCCAAACAAAGGCAACGCCAAAGAATGCTCAAACTAACGCACAATTGNACAGTACTGCTTTCCTAGAGCTGCCATATCAGTTTACCAAAAACTGTATAGATTAAAGAAATAAAAATGTCTTTAATTTTTTATTAAAAATGTTAATTTAAAAATAAATGGAAATTTACTCTTTCACATTTCGGAGACCCAAAGTCTAAGTCAAGATGTCGACAGGGTGGGTTCCTCCTGGAAGCTCTTAGGGAGAAATTAGCTTCTGGTGATCGCCAGCAGTTTCTGGCATTCCGTGACTTGCAGGCCGCATTGCGGTTTCTGCCTCCGTGTTCGTACTGCCTTCTCTGTGTCCTTTTCTGTCTCTGATAAGGACACTCACATTGGATTTAGGGCCCACTCTATAATCAAGTATGATCTCATCTTGATCATTACCTTAATAACATCTGCAAAGACTATATTTCCAAATGAGGTCACATTCTGAGGGTAGGCATGCATTCTTAGGGGGACCCTGTTCAACCTGCTACACAGGGGTAACAACATACTCATCTTAGTTCATGGGGATTTTTGTAAGCGTTAAAGGAAATAATATGTAAGAACGTACTTTGAAACTGTAGCATGGAACTGCTCATAGTTCTTACTGTTTTCATGCTTTATCTTTTAGGTGGTTATGGCAGTTGCTCAACTGTATTGGCATATAGCACCAAAATCAGAAGTTGGCATTATTTCTAAATCACTAGTGCGTTTACTTCGTAGCAATAGGTATGACGTGATTTTATATGTGTGTTTTCTTTTGTATTATATTACTTCACTAGTAATGTTTGAACAAATCAAATGTGTCTGTTAGGCATTTAACACATGGTTCTGACTGTATTTTATCAGTTGAGATTTCGTACTTAAGGGGATTATTATAAAAGCCTTTAGATTATTGATTTCAAAGTTAATGTTAAATATTGAAGGTGTTTGTTTCTTTTTTTTTACCTTAAGCCCAAAGAAATTGGAAGTATTTTTTTGTAATATAGTATATGCTATTACAGTAGCCTAGTATTTTGGTATTTCTAGGCATGACAGTAAGAATTTTGGGGATTTACATTAAATCTGGAGTCACTGAAAAACCACATTAAATGTATTATTGTATTGACTAGTATAATTATGTAAGACTTCATATAAAGCAATACATATGCTGAATTATATAGTTTATGACAGAACTACTTTTGGTAAAGTTGCAGTATTTAATTACTGTAGTTCTATTTAAAAAGAGA
Organism: Neotragus moschatus; assembly: GCA_006410615.1. Taxonomy (NCBI): domain Eukaryota; kingdom Metazoa; phylum Chordata; class Mammalia; order Artiodactyla; family Bovidae; genus Neotragus; species Neotragus moschatus. Next base: position 1,598,432 of record SJYA01000399.1, on the reverse strand, counting down.
GCTATATTCTTAATATTACTTGCTTTAAAGAAATGCATAAGCTTGCTATTTCCTGGAGATAGGCAGGTAGGTAGCAGTGTACTTTTCAGTTTTACCTCTCTGTAATTCAGCAGTTCAAATCAACAATTCAGGAAACCTTGAGTTCCTGTCACATGTACTTTGTAAGTTTAAGATCAGATGTTTGTCATTTGTTTTGTTTTCTGTATTTAAGAAAACTGTTGTTTCAAGCTATTTAGCTTACTCTGAATATTTTGCAGTAATTAGTTATTTTAAATTAAATTTTTTTTCCTTTGAGTACTTCTGTTAATGAATTGAGAGAAGAAAGATAAATATTTATTTTTGTTCTCAGCTCAGAATCAGTGCCACATCTTTCACCCTAGATTGGCTTCGGCCCTTCCTTAGTAAGATACTATTTCCTTTGCGTTCCTCTGTCCGCATAGTCATTCCTTCCCTTCTATCAGTTCATTAAGTTTTATTGTCCATAGCTGGTTCAAATAAGGATCTGGAATGCATCTTTCACATGAAGCGTTATGCCAGATTCAGTTGTACATTCATTTCTTAGATATTTGGACATAAAATAACATGGCTTTTTTTCTTTTAAAACCTGTCTTTCACTTTGGACAGAATTGAGTCACATGATGAGCCCTCCAGTCAAGAGTTTTAACACTGTGGTTGTGTTTGTTCTGTTAACCCTAGAACACCTTCTTTGCATATGTTCAGAGCATGTACAGCATTGGCTCTGCCTGTTGTAACTCTTCCATTTGATGAATCAAATCTAATATTGTAGGGAAAATGTATTTTTAAAAAAGGCATAAATATCTTAAGATTTGCTAGAAAATTTTCAGTATTATATTTAAGAGTTTCTTTCAATATGAAGCTTACTGCTGATCTTTTTTCTTTAATATACTGTTTACTTTAGGATATATTTTGTTGGAAAATATACCTAGTCAAAATTCTACTTTAATTTCTAGGGAAGTGCAATATATTGTCCTACAGAATATAGCAACTATGTCAATTCAAAGAAAGGTATGTATGTTGTGAACACAAAATTTAAGAGAGAAATGAATGCATTAGTATCATAAGTGTATTTATATATTTATTTTTGTAATCTAGGGTATGTTTGAACCTTATCTGAAGAGTTTTTACGTTAGGTCAACTGATCCAACTATGATCAAGATACTGAAGGTATGCATGCTCTTATTTTTCAGAGACTTTAATGGATAATTACTTTGACACTATTGCTGTAACTTTTAGTTTAGCATTTTCAAAATGGAGACTTTTTTTTTTTAATAGATACATTGGGGATTTTCTTTATGCTTTTAAAACTACATTATTGTATACTAATTACTGTGCTACATTTTAATAAGACAAAGTTAAGACATGCTGCCTATACCTTGAATAACTCACAGTAAGTGAAAGAGACAGACGTGTAAATAGATAATTTTAGCACTGTGTTTTAAGTGATTAATAGATGTGGATTGAGTGTTGTGGAAAAAGAGAAAGATGCAGCTAATTTTCTGGTATGTTTAGAAAAGACTGGTGGAAAAGATGATATTAGAGTGGATCTAAAAAGAATGACATGATTTTGTTATTTTTTTGTTGTTGGTAGGGAAGTTGATAGCAAGATTGTAGGGTTCAGTGTAGGAAAAAAGGCACATTTTATGCAAATACAAGAGATTATGAAAGAGTTGCATTCAGGGAATGATAACTACAGTATAGAGTATAGTTATGAATATAAAGTTATAATGATGAAAACAATGTGATACTTGGAATATGTGATAATAACATGTGAAGCCTGGAAACAGATCTATGCAAATCAAAATGTATCATATATGAGGGGAGACATAAACCAATGAGAGCTATTCAATAGTAGACTACCCAACAAATACTGGGATGATTGGTTAATCACATGGAAACTTAAGTATAATAAAAAAAATCTAAGACACCCAAATTATATAATAAATTTACAGAATAATTGGTTTGGAGTTATCAAAAGTGTCCAGGTCCTGAAGGTCAAAAGAAAGGTTGAGAAACTTTTATACTGAAAGAAACTAAACAACTAAATATAATGTATGATATGGAACTCATACACTATTTTTTAATACATTATTGAGATAATTAGTAAAATTTAAATGTAAGTGATTATTATATAGATTTGATGTATCAATGTTAATTTCCTGGGTTTCTTGGTTGTATTGTGGCCTGTAGGACAATGTCCTTGTTTGCAGAAAATGCATACAAGGTGTGTTTGGGGATGATGTGGTATCATTTTTGCAACTCTAGAAGCAAATGGCCTAGATAAAAACTGCTTTTTACCTTTTCTCTATGTTAAGAATTAGAGTTTTTAAAATAGTACAACTAAGTAAGATGTTCTCATCAAAATAAAATGAAAAGTCAGGTCATAATCTAGGAGAAAATATTTTCAGTACATAACCTAAAAATTGACTAGTATCCAGAATATATAGGAAAACTCGTACAATCTATGCCTTTTAATTAGAATGTTTAGATCATTTGCCTTTAATGTAACTATTGATATGAATATGTTTATGTCTACATCTTTCATTTTATTTTTCTGTGTGTCCCATCTGTTCTGTGTTCCTGTTTTCCTTTTTGAAGCTTTCCTCCAGATACATTGAATATTTTTTTATGAGTAGATGCTGAATTTTTTTAGCAAGCCTATTGGAGATGAACTTTTAATTGTACATTTCTTTTAACTAAATACAGAAGAAAGAATTTAAATGTCCAAATATTTTGTTTGGTGGGATGAAGGAAAACTAATCAAAAGAATTAATTGGTATCTGGAATATAGAGGTAATACATGGAGGGCAAGTTGTTTTCTAACTTTATTATTAAAAGAAAAAGAAAACTGCCTTAAGTTATTTAGGTTAATTAGATAATAAATTATAAAGTTGGAGCAAACAATTAGCGAAGGTATAGAATTCTCTTTTTTGTAATTATTTTTTAAGCACCATATAATTATTCTGTTTGTAGATGTAGGGAGATAAAGTTCAACTGAAAGGTGTAGTGTCTCACATTTGTAATAGGCATTTTTTTAAAAATAGAAATTACCTTTCTATTAAATGGCTAACCTTTATTAAATTCACTTTCTTTGTGTGTTTTTTTTTTAAATTTTTATTTGAAGGATAATTGCTCTATAGAATTTTGCTATTTTCTGTCAAACATCAGCAAGAATCAGCCATAGGTATCCATATGTCCCCTCCCTCCTGAACCTCCCTCCCCATTCCACCCCTCTCTATTGTCACAGAGCCCCTGTTTGAGTTCCATGGTCATACAGCAAATTCTCATTGGCTATCTGTTTTACATAAGGTATTGTAAGTTTCCGTGTTGCTCTCTCCATACCATCAAAATACATTTACTTTCTCTTTTTCTACCTTAGCTTGAAATTTTGACAAACTTGGCAAATGAAGCCAACATATCAACTCTCCTTCGAGAATTTCAGGTTTGTGTACAATGATAATTATGCAATAACTTCTAAAACATCTGTTCAGTTTAAAGTTAGATATATGTCTTTCTCAATTTAGATGTGTATAATTGTATAAATAAAACTGTATAATTTGGAAGAAGGTTGACAACTAATTTATAAGTTTTCAATAATAAATATCAACTATAAATTTTAATTTTAAGGGAAATAAAATATAGTCCCTTTCTTATTGTAGAATTTGAGAGACTAGTTTATAACTCTTCGTTATCATCATCTATTCCCTGGTGGCTTAGATGGTAAAGCGTCTGCCTACAATGCAGGAGACCTGGGTTCAATCCCTAGGTCGGAAAGATCTTCTGGAGAAGGAAATGGCAACCCACTCCAGTATTCTTGCCTGGAAAATCCCATGGTTGGAGGAGCCTGGTTAGGCTACAGTCCATGGGGTCGCAAAGAGTCGGACATGACTGAGCGACTTCACTCACTCATAGTTTGTGCTACACTTTGTACTCAGGAAAATGGCTTTGTTTCTTATTTGGTTGTCCCTATTTGATTATCTGCTTCTGTTTTAGACATTGTCTGCTAGCTTCATGTGTAGCTCAAAAAAATTGGTTTAAAATTGCCCTCCTCATGATTGTTTAATTGTTAATGTTTTGTTGTATTTTTAAAATCCTGTTTGTGGATAGATGAGATGCTTCCCAGATACACATGCTCCAAAAACATAAAAAAATTGCCTCATGGCTCTTAAGCTTTTTATGATGAGAGTTAGCTCCGAAGACAGTGGTAGAGCACAGTAGTAGAAAACCTTATATCAATACTACGGGTTTTACATTTCATCAACAGTTTTTTCTTAACTAAAGTAAACCACATGCCACACGTTATTCCCAGAATTTTTGTCTACCCCCAGCTTTTATAGGTGGCTTCCCAGGTGGCTCAGTGGTAAAGACTCCAACCTGCCAGTGCAGGAAACACGGGTTCGATCCCTAGGTTGGGAAGATCCCCTGGAGGAGGGAAGGCATGGCAACCCACTCCAGTATTCTTGCTTAGGTTGTGTGATAGGTGGTAACTTTTAAGTGTATAGTGTCCCAAAGAGTAGGACAGGACTGAGCAACTGAGCACACACACATAGCTTTTATAGATTAAAGTTATTTTGTTGCTATAATCATTCTTTATGCCTGTCCTAAATTTCTTTTTAGCTATATTGACATTGTATTTCTTTTTGACTACGTGATCTTATACTTTTAACAGGAGTAGTGGGATATTATAATATATTCATGCTTTGTAATTTTGTAACTGAATTACTATACTTTTATGCTATATATATTTTTAGAAAAAATTCTTATAAAATTAGGGTATATGCTCATTTTATATTTGCATGGCAGAAAATACAGTATCTCAAGCTCTTAGCTAGTAATCTGTGGCTATAGAACATTACTGAAATGTGCCTTGTAATTCATTTTTATAGGTTTGCTTATGTACTTTTAAGTTTCCGTCTCTGTGTTTGCAGTTGTCCCTTATCTTGTTGTCATGTATGATCTGTGTAATCTGTTTGGATGTCCTTTTGCTTTCTACTTTCTGCTTCTGTCAGGTTATTGGAGTTATAGGGATGAGTCTCAGGTAATTTTACGGCATTGTTTATCTATTTTAGAATATTGGTAATCCAGTCATTTCATTTAATATCAGGCCATTTAATAAGGTCCATTCTTGAGTCAGACTTTTAAATATATTCTTTCTTTATACATCTGTTTTTATCACTGTCTATACATGCACTTTATTTCTGTGTTTATGTGTTATGTCCATAGGTGTTACCGTTTCTTTATAACTTTTTGAAATAATGGAGAACTTTAGGACTTATTTTTTGTGACTGAGGAAATTAGATAATCACCTGGGAAATGGTTTTAAATACAGTTGATTTTTCCTACAGGGAACTAAGAAATTTAATTTGTTTATTTCTTCAACATTTAATCATGTTTTTGGTGCCATTTTCACCAGTTTCATGTGTCTTTTAGATAGTTTTTGGATTTTCTCCTCCATTTGTCATTAAACACCATTTAAATGCATATCCGTTTTTGCTTGTTAGATGAACAAGGTTTTAATTCTACATTATGTGCTTGTTATTTGAGTTTGGAAATCTTTTTTTTTTTAATTCCACTTGAAAATGGGATTTTAAATCCATTTATATTTTGTACATAAATGTGCATATTTATTAAAAGTACATCTCTTTCTGTCTGTACACAATAAAAGCTTAGTTTTTGAATTAGGAAAGTAATAACCCAAGTGAAAATTCTTTAGGCCTGTAGTAAGTAAGTGATTAATTTCTTAAGTTTGTATAAATATGTGGTTTACATTGTATTTTTAAAACTTTTTTTTCAAGAAAATCTTTTTCAAAAGTATGATGTTTTATTTTANTTTATTAAAAGTACATCTCTTTCTGTCTGTACACAATAAAAGCTTAGTTTTTGAATTAGGAAAGTAATAACCCAAGTGAAAATTCTTTAGGCCTGTAGTAAGTAAGTGATTAATTTCTTAAGTTTGTATAAATATGTGGTTTACATTGTATTTTTAAAACTTTTTTTTCAAGAAAATCTTTTTCAAAAGTATGATGTTTTATTTTATTGCATATCAGGTATATTTATAAAGTCTTTATTGAAATGCTCCTCACTGTGGCTGTTGTAGTTTTACCACCCTTCAGATAACCTTTTTTAATAAAGTAAAATGTTTATCGGTAGCATATTGCTCCTTTTTCTCCACTTCTCCCAATTTTTAGGTTTAGTATCTCTGAAAAGGCCACCCTTTTTTCATAGATTCATAGGTGCTGCGGGTTAAATGAACTGAAACCTACAAAAAGAGAGGTCTCATCATTTCTTTCAACTTTGCACTTAAACTAATTGCTATCTTGGGTGACTGCTCCCCCACTATCTGTTTTGGAGTTATTAGCTACTGTGGCCACAGGTGAATGAACTTGACTTGAAAATGTGCCTATACTACAGTCACATTCTTTAAGTGAAAAAACAGAATTAAGTCAAAAGGTGGACTTCCTATTGTGCCTATAGAGGAGAAGATTATGTATTCTAGAACTTGATTTTGACAAAGCTTCATATTATAGGGATATTTTCCTTTGCTTGATAGTACCAGTATATAAACTAATTGAGCGAATGTTTTTTAGACCTATGTGAAAAGCCAGGATAAACAGTTTGCAGCAGCCACTATTCAAACTATAGGCAGATGTGCAACCAGCATCACTGAAGTCTCTGACACTTGCCTCAACGGCCTGGTGTGTCTGCTGTCCAACAGGGATGGTGAGTTGGCGGTTTCATTTCACTTGCAAATAATATATCATTTGGATATTCCTGGCATGATCTACAAATTGTGATTTCCTTTTTAGTATTGCCTTTGAGCTTTTTCTGTATGTCTGTGACCACAATGAAGAGTAACATTTTATCTTTGAAATACACATATGCACAAACACAGGATTTTTGTTGTTGTTTTAGTAAATTGGATAATTAACTTACAAACAGAATTTTCTTGCCTGAACAGAACTAAGAAAATGTAGTCTGTTTATTTTATTTCTTCACAGTTTAATCACCTTCATTTCACCCTTCCCATAAAGCTTCCATTTTACTGGTTTTTAATGGCATATAAGTCTTGTATAATATTGGTTCACCTGCAGAGGGTGCTAAAAGCAGGCAAATGACTTTACAACAGGCGAAGGTTAAAAAGGCTAGATCAGAAAAGTATGTTAAACTTGTAATTTCAGATTGTTTTTTTCCCAGATTAACTTAATAATTTTATATTCAAGATTAATTAAATGTAGAAGTCATCAATTTGGAACACTTTCATGTTTTTAAGCCAATCAGTATCTAAACATTTTGTAGAATTGAATAGGTAATATCCAGTGAAATACATAGCCTAGAGTTCATTCTTTCTATGGTAAAATATCAGTTATATCTATGATATGGCTTTAAAATAAATGAAATTTTCTTTTGGAGAAAAAAGAAAATCAACTCTCATCTTTAAAGGTATTTATTTAATTAAAAAGAGATTTTATAACTGTTAACCTGTCAATTCAATATATTATAATGGAGAGAACATTCTTCTGTGTTTAGTATTGTAACTCCAAATAAGTGGCAAAAAAAATTATCAAGGAAATAAATTTTTTTAAAACACTAACTATAGACGGTAATTACAGAGGATAGGATGCTAAATGTCATTCATTTTATCTATTTCTACTTTTAATAATAGCATCCTCTTGTGTCTATTTCTGTCACACTTTAAATTGTGAGTTTAAAAATATGCCTTCGTTTTCCTATGTCTTTAATGATGACTTCCTATTTGATCAAACAGGACACACTTCACTTTGATTGCATACAAAAAGCACACAAATCAGAACATCAGCTAGTTCTTTCACATATAAAATGTATTCAGGGGTTTTTAATTTTGTATTTTTACTTTTTTTTTCTCAGATGAAATTTTCAAGCTGGATATTAAAGCAGGTGTTTCTACTTCAGCTTTCTAGCACATTGATTTCTAAAAAAATATTTTTTATTCACTTCATTTTAAAAAGATAAATATTCTGTACCCTTGTAGTACTTCTAAGCAAAGACTAGATCATTTTATAATTAGACAATGGGAGGAGACTAATTTATAATCACTCTTAAAGGTAGATTTGCTAATTTAAACTGATATTTTAATGTCTAGACTTTTGTTTTTGGTAAATCAAAACTCTGTTTATAATCATGGACCTTTTTTTCTGCTGGGAATATTAAGAAACTTAAATTGTATTTTTCAGGTTCTGATTGCATATTTATCATTAGCCTGATTCTTTAACTCTTTATTGTATGTGATACACTTCTGTCGTTTGGAAATTTAGCTCAGTAACAATAAAGAATGCAATATTTTTCATTTATAACGGCCGATTGTTATAACAGAGCCTCTTTGTCTTTCTATTGAAAGATCTGCTTCTAGAAATAAGTGCTATGAATGAGGCCCCTGATTCTTTGAAATCTGTAAGACCTTTGGGACCTCTAAGGATCTCTGCCTCTGATTTTATATTGTGAATACCTCATCATCTCTTTGGATACTGTATCTTGCAGCTTCAGAGACAGCATTGAGCTACATTGTTTCTGCATATATTTAATATATTTTTCTTGGACCTATAGGGCTTTGGGGATTTTTTTGTTGTTGCTGCTGACTTCTTCCTTCTTGTCAGGGACAGGACTTCCAGGAGGACTTGAAGGTTGTCCTAAAATAGCCCATTATCACTATGTAAGATTCACTGATAAACAGATTTCTTAAAGACCTTAGGGAGAAATCTGCATTTTCAGTTGATTTAGAATAATTTAACTCCCAGTTGATTTTCTTTCACAAAATTTGCTGGTCTGAGAAACTTTTTTACCATCTACTATAAACTGGAAGAATTGAGGCAAAAGACTATTTTTTAAATTTTGTTCATATAATGTAATAAACATTTGTTGAAAATTTGAATTAGTTGAGGTATTTAGTGAGTATAGAATAGATGAACAAGGTATTCATCAGCCTATAAGAAGTTCCTGCCTTTAAGGAGCTCGTATTGTAACAGAGGGACACAATAATATAAAACAGCTATACTGTAGTCTTCTTATCTGTTGAATACTTACTCAGCTGCTAGCTATTGCTCTCATGCAGAACTAGACTACCTTTGTTTGAATGTTAATGTTGTCTTGAATAAATTACCTGATCTCTTTGTGCTTCAGATTCCTCATTTGTAAAATGAAGATAATAGTAGGCTGTACTAATCTTGAGAACCTTAACTGAAATAAACGAGTCACAGAAAGGTATATACTGAATGTTTCTACTTGTATGAGGTATTAGAATAATCAAATTAATAAAATTCAGGAGTAGAAAGGTACTTGCCAGGGGCTGGAAGAAAGGGAAAGTGAGCAGCTACTAATCAGTGAGCATCATGTTTTACTTGGCAAGGTGAGTAAGCTCTGGAGATCTACTGTGTAACGCTGTACCTGTAGTCAATGGTAGTGTATCGTATGCTTAAAAATTGGTTAGATGGTAAATCCCATGTTACGTGTTCTTTCTAAAATAAGTTGTTTTTTTTTTTTTTTTTTTTTTTTTTATTATT
>SJYA01000399.1:1382360-1588718 GCA_006410615.1 Neotragus moschatus | reverse complement strand
ATTCTTTGTGTCAGTAAAATTAAGTTCTGTTGAGGACAAAGAGAAAGCTTGGAAAGGCCCAGAACACAAGTTCATTTTGTATTTGTAGGGGAGTGCGGCGGTCTTTGAAAGCCAGGAGGTAGCATAAAGGAAAAACAGGGTGGAATTACCCAAAGGGAATGGGAAGGCACCCAGGTTAGGTAAATAGCACCCTACCACCACCACCATCCCACAAGATGTTCAGGTCCTGATGCGTGAAAGCTGTGAATATGTTATCTAATGTGGCAAAAGGAACTGTACAGATGTGATTAAGATTCTTGAGATGGAGACATTTTTCATCCAGTAATCTGGGACCCAATGTAACCAAATGTCAGAAGCAGAAATTAGAATGATATCTTTGCTGGAAGGGGCTTGAGCTAAGGAATGTAGGCAGCCTCTAAAATTTGGAAAAGTCAAAGAACAGATTTCCCCCTAGAACCTCCACAGAGAACTTAGCCCTGTTGACACCTTGGTTTTAGCTCCATAAGCTTATGTTAAATTCTAGCTTCAAAGTGTAAAATGATAAGCTCATGTTGCTATTAGCCACCAAGTTTGTGGTAATCCATAACAGTAACGATTGGAAGATAAGGTAGCACCGTGGTTCAGAGGTTAAAGCGTCTGCCTGGAATGTGGTAGACCCAAGTTCGATCCCTGGGTCGGGAAGATCCCCTGGAGAAGGAAATGGCAACCCACTCCAGTATTCTTGCCTGGAGAATCCCATAGAGGGAGGAGCCTGGTAGGCTACAGTCCATGGGGTTGCGAAGAGTCGGACATGACTGAGCGACTCCACTTCACTTCTTCACTTCAGAGGGTCAGTTCAGTTCAGTTCAGTCACTCAGTCGTGTCCGACTTTTTGCGACCCCATGAATTGCAGCACGCCAGGCCTCCCTGTCCATCACCAACTCCCGGAGTTCACTCAGACTCACGTCCATTGAGTCAGTGATACCACCCAGCCATCTCATCCTCTGTCGTCCCCTTCTCCTCTTGCCCCCAGTCCCTCCCAGCATCAGAGTCTTTGCAATGAGTCAGCTCCTCACATGAGGGTAAATAATGCCAAATTTTATTTCAACTATAGTTAGGGTTAGTCAACCTTGCCTGTACACGTGAATAATTAAAATTATACAACTTAAAAAAAAAATTGGACTAATTTTGCAATATGTTTTAAAAAGATAAAATTTTATACTATTGATTCTTCAAAACCATTTAATTGCATAGTAATTTCTTACGTAACCACTTAGTGTTTCTTAGCAGAGGGTAAGTTTGATGAGGGCAGAGTATAATTCTGATTTGTCTTTGTTTTCCTTATAGCTCCAAGAGGCGGTCTTTATAAAAGCAACACCTGCTCATAGTAACATAGATCATGAAAGATAAAATGGTAGATTCTGGTTCTGAGTTTGAATTCTCCACTGCATCTTTCTTTCTTCGTCTTTAAAATGCTGATAATAAGCTGCCTACCATATGTTATTTTGAAAATTAAGAGAAATATATCATTTCTTAAACTAAGACATTGGCTTCCCGGGTGGCTCAGTGATAAGGAACCTGCCTGCCAATGCAGGAGATCAGATTAGCTCTCTGGAGAGGGAAATGGCAACCCACTCCAGTATTCTTGCCTGGGAAGTAGTCCCATGGCCAGGGGAGCCTGGTGAGCTATAGTCCATGGGGCTGCAAAAGAGTCAGACATGACTTAGCAACTAAACAACAAAAGCAGCAAACTAAAACATTATGAAATATTAATATATCATTCCCATGAAGAAATATATATAATATGAAATACATATTTTAGTAATAATTAGAATGATAGAAAATTTTGCTTGTATTTTTAAAGGGAGCTAGAGAAAAAATATATTTCAGGGAGAATGAGTAACAGAATCCAAGTCATGGCATATTTTCAGGGTAATATTAAAATAAACCTTTATAACATATACCAGCGAATCTCTAATATCCATGAATCCCAGCTCATTTAAAAGAAAAGCCACAATAACAAGAAAAGGCAGTGTTGGTGTCTTTCTTTGGTATTGGTAATCTTAGTAGTTGTTTATATAAGATTCATTCCATAAAGCCAGGTGCTCTGACTGGTTTATTGTATTTCACTGCTGGTGCCACCAGACATTAGCTCTGGACCACTAATTAGTCTGTAATAATGCAATCTCAGAATCCCAGTTTGAGGATCTGCTTCCTGGAGCCACTCCTCGTACTAGTTACTGTTAAGGCCCTGGCAAGAAACAGGTGATACATGTTAAAGAGATGATTGAAAAGGGTTTAATGAAGGGACTATTTATTAATTGTGGGTGGGATTAAGGGAAGCCAGCAAGATGTACTGTAATACCCCGGGGCTAGCGGGCTAGCAGAGGTGGGAAGCCTTTGCCATATCTAGAATTAAAGGGAAAGGGCTTGAGGATTGGGAGCAGTTATCAGACCCTGAAGGAGAGAGCCCCTCTTGGAACTGAAGCTTTCAATGGAAAAGTGTTCGCTCTGCCAGGGAGATCTGGCAGGAAAGGGATCCAGGTTATGGATATTCTCTCCTGTTTTAGTTTTCGCCTAGTCATTTAAGAAATGTGGAATGTTTTGCTAAATTAAATTTACATTTTACTAAGAACACTGTGTTTGAATTGACTTTGAATTGAATTGAAATTCATATTTAAATACGAATAATCTGATTTTTTTTTCTTTTCAGAAATAGTTGTTGCTGAAAGTGTGGTTGTTATTAAGAAATTGCTGCAAATGCAACCCATACAACATGGTGAAATTATCAAACATATGGCCAAACTCTTGGATAGTATCACTGTGAGTACCAGTTAAGAGATCTTTGCTTTCCAGTACCAATTGAACCGGATTTTATTCAGTAAATTGTGGTTTTGTTAAAATAAATAGACATACTGAAGTATAATGAATAAGAGAGCTGCACAGTCTGGATTCTTGTTCTGAGATTCTGCCCTGTTGTGGAAGGAAATCACAGGTCTGAAAGAGGGAAAGGTTGCAGTAAATACTGCATGTTGGATTGGAATTGGACATGTCAGTGTGAACTCCGTTTGTTTTTATGTAGATAGCTAGGTGTATTAGAGTATATACCTGCAGGTATGTGTGTCTGCACACATTTGTATGTACATATGAATGTATTCATGAGTATACAAAGATATGTTTCTTAATGTGGCCTTTAAGGGGACCTGCATGCAATGATAACCCTAGTACCAGTAAGCACAGGTAGTACCCAGATCCTGTTTGTTTTCTTTTGTTTTAATTGAGATATAATTTCATAGCATAAAATTCATCCTTTTAAATCTAGAATTCAGTGACTTTTGGTGTATTCACCAGGTTGTGCAATTGCAGGACCTTTTCATCATCTCTAAAATCAGGTCCCTAAGCCAAGGCTCCTGATCCTCCCCATACTTCAGCCCCTGACAACTACTGATGTACCTTCTGTCTCTGAATTTGCTTTTTCTGGACATTTCATACAGTTGGAATCATGTGATAACGTGGTCTTTTGTGTCTGGCTCTCTCACTTTACAATGTTTTCAAGGTTCATGCACAATGTAGAAAGTAGTACCACATCCCCCTTTTGGGGAGACTTTGGTTTTTAAATTCCATTCAGCATTTAAAGAAACCAGGACTCCTTAGAGAAATGGCTGATTTTAGAGCTGGGCCATGGAAAGAACATCTTGTTGGGCCATAAAAACATAGCTCTGCTCACAGAATGGTAGAGATGTCAGAATTTAAAAGAGTTCCCACAGGCTAATTTGAGCAACAAAATACATGGTAGTAAAAGGATTATAACCTATAGAATAGGGTAAGAATCTGAATCCAAACTGGAATGGATGGATGAATGAATAAGTAAGAGGAAAGGAAAGATCTTTTACTATATTCTCACCACAGTTCTTTTTCTTCATATCCACTCTTATTGTTGGTTAATAATCAAAGTAAGGACTTCTTACAAAGACTGTATATGAGAGATTAAGAGACTGGATTTGAAAATCACATGACTTGGGTGCAGATTTAGTCTCTGCCCTTTACTAGCTTTGTGATCTTAAGCAATACTTGACTTCTCCTTGCTCCAGTTTTCTTTTCTGTAAAATTGAAACACATGTACTAATGACTTTATTTATGTTGTGAGGAATAAGTGAGTCAACATAAATGAAACACTGAGAATAGTGCTTAGTGTAAACTTTTATTATGATCATAGCTGTTGAATTTAATAAGCATCCTTGTTGCTCTTTCTGTTTTGGTTATTTATTTAACATAACTCCTATAGTGTTAATCATGCGTCAGGCACTATTCTAAGCACCCTAAAAATATAAATCATTAATTTTAATTACAACTCTGAAAAGTAGGTTCTATTCTGTTTTACATAAAAGAAAATGGAGGAAGGATTATTAAATTTTCTTACAAATATAGAGCAACATAGAGCAACTTAATTCAATAAGAGTTGTTTATGAAAAACCAAAATGGCAAAAGAAAAATATAAAATGTTAGAATAAAAAATTTTTAATAGTTTTTAAGAAAAAGAAACCAAGGCACAGATAGTTTAGGTAACATGATTAAGGTCATATAGTTGGTAGTCTGCTTTCTTAACCAGTACATTCTTGCTGTATTTGTCTTCCTTTTCTAGTCTCTCTTTTTTATCCAATTCACTTGTCCACTCACTGATCTGGCCAGGACTTTTATTGTTGTTTCCTTTTGATTCACCCAAATTGTTGACAAATTAGGCATTACATTGGCCCATTTGCCCATATGTGGAACAAGTGTTTGATATTACTTGTCAATAATTACTGATACGAAGTAGGAGGGTAAACCTTTTTCCTCAGGTCTACTGAGATAGATATCCAGCATCTCTGTGTAACCAGACCTCAGATTTCTTGATTTTAGTAGTATTTTAGTCATTGTAGCAATCACAAATATTCCTCCAGGTATTTAGATACCTTTTAGACAAGTGTTACACCGCCTACAGGTATTTAGATACCTTTTAGACAAGTGTTACACTGCCTAGTAAGAACCACTTTTCTAAGCAAGAACTAAGGAGCCAAAGCTGGAAACTCTAGATCAGGGCAATCAAAGAACAGAAGTACTTACACAATATATGTATATATTTATACCCATAATTAAATGTATTAAAATCGACTAAATGAGAACTCTTTAAAAAAGAAGGGCCGTAATGGAAATTCTAATCTTATACTAAAAATATTGAGCAATCTTAGAAAATTTAGGCATAGGATATGATTAGTTCAGAATAAAAGTGTTTTGAAGGTGTCATAGGAGGAAGAGAGTAGAGGGAGGTGAGATTATTTTAGTAGTCTCATGTGTTTAAAAAGTAGTAAGGACTTCCTTGGTGGCTTAGACGGTAAAGCGTCTGCCTACAATGCGGGAGACCTGGGTTCAATCCTTGAATCAGGAAGATCTGATGAAGGAAATGGCAACCCACTCCAGTATTCTTGCCTGGAAAATCCCATGGACGGCGGAGCCTGGTAGGCTACAGTCCATGGGGTCGCAAAGAGTCGGCCACTACTGAGTGACTTCCCTTTCACTTTTCAAGGTGAAAATAGATTATCTCAGGGTGAAAGCAGTGGGTTTTGGTAGAGGAAATAGTTAACTTCTTGCATGTAAATAAGGGCAGAAAAACGTGTGTCAAGTTATGAGAAAGAAGTAGGAACATGGAATTCTGTATTCCAGTCATCTTGTGCTCTTAGGCCTGTTCTGGTCTTGTTAGAAAGGGAGAGGCAAGGCAAAGAAGTATTAGGGCTTTTGGGGGAATGCAGTGGCTTACATACGAAACCTGTGACTGTACATGAGACCTGGATCAAGCAAGCGACAGGCTTTCTTGGAAAAAGAATTTGTTGTCTTTGATTATGTCTCTGTGTGGGGCTCAGGAAAATTCTTGATTGCATCACCTTTCTCTGCAACAGTTGATGGAATATGAGCCAAGTACATACGTCCTTACAGAACTTACAGCAAAGCTTATTTTTCTGTTTTCATCAGATAGAAGATAACCATTAGTGGAATACAAAGTATAGTGGAAATTCCAAATTCACAAAGGAAAAAAAAAGAAAACCTAAATGTAAGCTAAATAATAAATGTTTAAAAATTAAAATGGAAGAGTTAAAATCAAGAAGTAAGATGGAAGAGTAAAAATCAAATATATCCTATTCTGAATATGAATGGGCTTCATTCTCTCATTAGAAGACAGACTTTGGGATGAAAAACAAAAGCCAGTTAAAGGCCATTTATAAGTAAAACACTGTTATAGAAGTTGAAAATAGGAAAGTAGGGAAAGAGATAATTAAGTGAATATCAACAAGAATGTGAGATTTAAAATTGATTAAGGACTTTTAACAGGATAAAATGGGACATTATGATATTCAAAAAGCCAATGTACAAAGAAATTTAAAAACATATACCTACCTATATGTGCAAAAAATATGGCAACTAAATGAATATGTGAAGGAAAAGTCTATGGTAAATGCAAGTAGAAATAGATAAAATATAGTTTTATTCTTCCAGAATGAAATGCATACTACCTGAGGATTGTTCTAACAGGGTTACATGAATGGGACAGGTGAGGATTTTATATTACAAAAGGAGAGTTGAAAGATATTATTTCGTAAAGACAGCTGAGTGATACTGAAGTAGTGCTTTATGGACTTCTTGCCCAAGTGCCTAACTGAACGCCTGCCATTTCACAAGTTAACTGCACTTGCCCTGCCACCCCTGCTGAATTCACACTTAAGTGTTAATGCATATTGAGTCCAGATGCAGAATATTGGATCAGATTTGCTATTTGTATGCAGTTTGTTTANAAAATCCCATGGACGGCGGAGCCTGGTAGGCTACAGTCCATGGGGTCGCAAAGAGTCGGCCACTACTGAGTGACTTCCCTTTCACTTTTCAAGGTGAAAATAGATTATCTCAGGGTGAAAGCAGTGGGTTTTGGTAGAGGAAATAGTTAACTTCTTGCATGTAAATAAGGGCAGAAAAACGTGTGTCAAGTTATGAGAAAGAAGTAGGAACATGGAATTCTGTATTCTAGTCATCTTGTGCTCTTAGGCCTGTTCTGGTCTTGTTAGAAAGGGAGAGGCAAGGCAAAGAAGTATTAGGGCTTTTGGGGGAATGCAGTGGCTTACATACGAAACCTGTGACTGTACATGAGACCTGGATCAAGCAAGCGACAGGCTTTCTTGGAAAAAGAATTTGTTGTCTTTGATTATGTCTCTGTGTGGGGCTCAGGAAAATTCTTGATTGCATCACCTTTCTCTGCAACAGTTGATGGAATATGAGCCAAGTACATACGTCCTTACAGAACTTACAGCAAAGCTTATTTTTCTGTTTTCATCAGATAGAAGATAACCATTAGTGGAATACAAAGTATAGTGGAAATTCCAAATTCACAAAGGAAAAAAAAAGAAAACCTAAATGTAAGCTAAATAATAAATGTTTAAAAATTAAAATGGAAGAGTTAAAATCAAGAAGTAAGATGGAAGAGTAAAAATCAAATATATCCTATTCTGAATATGAATGGGCTTCATTCTCTCATTAGAAGACAGACTTTGGGATGAAAAACAAAAGCCAGTTAAAGGCCATTTATAAGTAAAACACTGTTATAGAAGTTGAAAATAGGAAAGTAGGGAAAGAGATAATTAAGTGAATATCAACAAGAATGTGAGATTTAAAATTGATTAAGGACTTTTAACAGGATAAAATGGGACATTATGATATTCAAAAAGCCAATGTACAAAGAAATTTAAAAACATATACCTACCTATATGTGCAAAAAATATGGCAACTAAATGAATATGTGAAGGAAAAGTCTATGGTAAATGCAAGTAGAAATAGATAAAATATAGTTTTATTCTTCCAGAATGAAATGCATACTACCTGAGGATTGTTCTAACAGGGTTACATGAATGGGACAGGTGAGGATTTTATATTACAAAAGGAGAGTTGAAAGATATTATTTCGTAAAGACAGCTGAGTGATACTGAAGTAGTGCTTTATGGACTTCTTGCCCAAGTGCCTAACTGAACGCCTGCCATTTCACAAGTTAACTGCACTTGCCCTGCCACCCCTGCTGAATTCACACTTAAGTGTTAATGCATATTGAGTCCAGATGCAGAATATTGGATCAGATTTGCTATTTGTATGCAGTTTGTTTAGATGTCTTCTGATTGTGCCTTTGACAAATTTAAATAAAATTGATGTTTTTGCAGGTTTTACCATACAGTGTTGCATTGTGCGGTGAGCTGGTATTGTAACACAATAGCTTTTAAATTGAACTGCTTACAGAGTGATCTGTGAAATCTTTCTGGATGTCTTTCTATAACTGCTGTGGTCAGCTTGGAAAGAGTATTCATTTTTGCAGGCAGGTTAATGGGTTAAAATGGCAGTGGAAACTGCCTTCTGGTAGAAGGTTTAAAAAGTGCACTTAACCACTTGCTCAGGGCATTTAGAATAAAGGATCAAGCAGAGTCACTTACAGTCCAGTTTGTCTTTGAAAATACTGAAAAGTAGAGGTTCATAATGAAAGTATTATATGTGTGCATGTGTGTTAATAGTTTGGTTTTAGCCGTGGAGAACAAAAAGTGGCTAATTTTTGTACTGTTTTTTCAGTTGCTTCAAACCTTTGAAAATCGTGGCCACGGATTCATAGTATTAGTAGTGTACAAATGAGTCTTATAATTTAATAGGGAGGGAAAGGCAGGGCTGGAACCTGAAAATTTTATGATTCTGATTCCAGCCAAATGCGCAAAATTAGGTTTGTCAGTTTTCTAAGCTTTTTAATGTCATCACAGAAAGATTGGTTTCAATATACTTACTGATATTACTTCCTGTTGTGGAGAAATTTTCTGTGTTTTTAAAATGTTACTTGGAAATTTTATTTCCTTAGTTCTGGACTCTCTGAATATTATCCTGGCCCCGCCGCGCCACCGCTACCATCTTGAGATTTTTACTATGAACATATAGAACTTACTGATATTTAGTTTTTTAAAGAGTTATATTTTAAATGTATGTACACTGTTTAGAGTATTTGAATATTATTTTAATCTTGGTATATTAATGAATAGGAATAAAATAATCTCTTAGACCTTTGGGGGATTGTCCTTTTAACTGAAAAAGAAAAAAGTGTATAACCAAAGGATTAAAGTGGAGTAACAGATTGTGATATGTCATAGAATTCTAATTTTTATACTAGCAATATATAATAAAATATTTAAGAAAAATAAATCTGGCATAACTGAAATCTAAAGTTGCTCATATATTCTTATTTAGAGGTACATTTCATTATGGTAGGCAACTTGAATTGCTTCATACTGGAAAATTTAATGTACCACTTAATTACTATTCTTTAGCCCAATTTAAAATAATAGATTGGAAGTAAGGCCTTAATGCAGTGTAACCTTTGGAACATTGGAAATAGCCTCTTTCTTCCCAAAAATCAGTATACAGTAAGGATATCAATTTTATCATAATACATGAGTAGATCTGTAATACCATTTAGTCTTTTACTATTACTTTGCTTAGTACTTAAAATTATTATGTAAATATGCTGATTTTCTTCTCTCTTACTAAACTTATTCTAATATTAATTTTAAAGATGGTAACGTTAGCACATTATTTAAAAATGTGTGCTTGATTTTAAAGTTTTCTGATGACCTCATTCTGGTGAACGACTCGACTTAGTGATGTCTAAATAATGTATTACTTCTCAAAATGGGTGTTTTGAAGGAATTTGAGATGGTGGATATTGTGATAAAATTCTCACTTTGCAAAGGTCTCCATTCTCACTTTCTTCCTTAACAGTCATACTGTGTACAGCTGTGAAACTGTAATGAGAACATTGGGACTTTATTTGAGAAATTAGAAAAGGACCTCATAAAGAGTCTTACCTCTTCTTGTGATGCTACTTCTTAATGATAGCCAGTGGCTTTTTCATTTATTATAAAAAGCAAATTTTCTATACAGGTGAAAATGTTTGCAGAAACTAATTTGCATACCCCTTCAAATTCCTTTTGGAATAAGGGAGAAAACAAATAAATAGTAATAAAACTAATTTGCATGCCCTAAATAAAATGTTCTTCTTAATGGTGCTGGTGGAAGATTTCCAATTTTTAGCAAAGCATTTATTTTTAAGAAACAAATTATATGGAAAGGTACTTTATTAAAAATATATAATGAAAAATGCCCTATTGGGCAAATTTATCTTATTCCTATTTCTTTTATTGATCACCAAATATAGACCAGCATTCATGATTTTATAAGCAGATCTTGATAATTTTGTCAGTGCTGTAGATACAGATACGTAGAAAACAGTAACAGTTTTGATTTGGAATCAAGGCCTTAAATGGGTCCTCTGTTCCTTTGTCTGTATTGTCCATGGCTTCTCAAAATGTGGTTTGCAAGCCACCTATCTCAAGAATCATCTGTGATGCTTCATGGAGCATGGATTTTAGGGCCCCATCATAGAACTACTGTCTTAGAACTGATAACAAAAGCCTACAGTCCTCAGTTTAGTTGCTCAGTCGTGTCTGACTCTTTGCAGCCCATGGACTGCAGCACGCCAGGTGTCCCTGTCCATCACCAACTCCTGGAGTTTACTCAAACTCTAATACTGACCTTGGATGCTTTGTATAGGCATTGAGAGTTGTGCACCAATACCCTGGAGCAAAGGTCAGCTGACTTTTCCTGTAAATTGATAGATAAGTAAATATTTTCAACTTTATGGGGACTAGCAACCCACTCCAATGTTCTTGCCTGGAGAATTTCATGGACAGAGGAGCCTGGAGATACTGAGTGACTAACACACTTGTTCCAACTGCTCTTCTGCAATTACAGCACAGGAGCAGCAGCGATGATAAATAAACAAACGGGCTAGACAGATTTGGCCCAGGAGTCTGCAGATCTCTGATAGAATCAAGATTCTAGACCAGTGGTTTTTCCTTTATGAAATCAGTTTTAATCAGGTTTTCTGGTAACTGAAAAAAAATCTGTAAATATAAGAGGACTTTCTGGATATATGTTAAATGAATTAATAGATGTAAAACCTTTTATAATATTTAAAGCCTTTTCCATATTACTCTTAAGGAGAGTGTGATTGTTTTGTTTGCAATATTTCTGTTATCTGCTTCTACTATTAGGTTCCTGTGGCTAGAGCAAGTATTCTTTGGCTAATTGGAGAAAACTGTGAACGAGTTCCTAAAATTGCCCCTGATGTTTTGAGGAAGACGGCTAAAAGCTTCACCAGCGAAGATGATCTTGTGAAACTACAGATTTTAAATCTTGGAGCAAAATTGTATTTGACCAACTCCAAACAGGTAAGAGACTAATCCTTAGTCTACCTGTGTGGAATCTACCATCTTCTTTGCTCTGATCAAGCAGCTATGTACATTTATACATTAGTCTGTCCATTCAACAGTTACCCGGTGCCTGTTTCATTAAGGTTTTACTTTAGATGGTAGTTATGTAAAGAGACGATGTTCTGGCTAGTTGAGGAGAAAAACATAAAAAAATGAAATAGTGTGTGGTAAGTACTATAATAGTGTATTGTGACACAGTGGAACTCCAGAAGAGAAAGTTATTGAAAGTCTGAAATAGGAGGAGGAGAGAGGTCAGACAGAGCTTTATTGAAGATAAGACTCCTGACTAAGGGCTTTTAAGGAGTAGTTTACTACTATACAGAATAAGGAGAGAGGAGAGCAGGGGGTCAGAGCCGTGACACAGCGTGGTGCCCCCAGGAAACTTAAAGCTGAGTTTCGAAAGGTAGGCAAGGGCAGGACTTGATCCTCCACGTGAAGGGAAAACCATTAAATATTTTTAATAGTGGTATAATTGACCGTGTTTGCAGTTTTGAATATTCGCTTTTTAAATCAGTTGACTTTGTGGAACTGTTGATTAGAGAAACAGCCTGTATGAATAAAATGCATAGAATCACTTCTGTGTATAAAATAGGATCTTTCTCATTCTTTTTCCTTTGTCCAAATAGCTGTATAGATAAAGGAAAAAGAATGAGAAATTCTCAAGTAACTCCTCAAATTAATTTCTGTATATTTTCAGGTTGTCTTCATTCCTAAGTGTGATGTGAGTTGTATTAATATAGCTTTGGCTGATGGGTATATCAAATTTGTGACCAAGTAATCGCAAATATTTTGAGCATATTTCTATGATTTAGATTTTATCTTTATATTTTAAGTCAGTCTTTGAAAGGAATGAGTTAGTCATTTCTGAGTGTCATGTAAATTAATTCATGCAATGAGGTATTTTTTAAAAACTGAGTAAAAGGGGAAAACTGTGTTTGCTGTTGAGTTGCTCCTTTATTGATAAAAACACTGTTTTAGCCTGACATTCATTGTTTTTACTCTTCGTATGGTATTGTGAATGTTACCATGTCACCTAGAATATATGATTTTTATGGCCTTATTGGAACAACGGGCTTCCCTGGTAGCTCACATGGTAAAGAATCCGCCTGCAATGTAGGAGACCTGGGTTTGATCCCTGGGTTGGGAAGATCCCCTGGCAGAGGGCATGGCAACCCACTCCAGTATTCTTGCCTAGAGAACCCCATGGCCAGAGGAGCCTGGCAGGCAACAGTCCATGGGGTCACAAAGAGTCAGACACGACTCAGCTACTAAACACAGCACATCATAACAATGGTTTGGCTACTGTAGATAAATCTAGCTTGTAGATTATCATCAAAGAAAAGTAATACAAAATTATTCTGTTACTCAACACTGAAGTAGTCATGTCTTACAAAACTAAATAAAGGTTCTTTGGAGCAGTAAATAACCAATAATAGAGCTTAGTACTCTGTTCAGAAATTGTAAAGTATATTCCATAACTTTTTATTCAGTGACTTTGAAGAAACAGAGTTTGCACTCAGCTGTTTTTTTTTCTTGAACTCATTTTTTGGAGCTGAACTTCTGAAGTGTTGTACGTCTAGATAACCGTAATAGACTTGACCACCAGCTGGTGAAACAGTTATGTTTAGGAAACAAAACTCATTGTTTTTAAATGATTAAATATAAAAATAGATGAACAAAGGTATCCTGTAAGGTTGTGTTCTGTTCTCCAGTTTCTCATTTCTCAAGGAGTTTTAGAGAATTCATAAGTGAGAATTAGCACTAAAGAATAATGTTTAAGTTCCAATAGATAGCATTTTTAAGTTGAATGATTCATAATCTACTGGATATGAGATGAGACTAAAATTCTTGTAAATGTAAAAAAATATATTTTCTATATATGTTAATTTTAGCCATCTTTAAAACTCATCTAGGGAGACCAGGCCACAATGTTCAGAAACTGATTTGCCATGATGTCCCAATATTTGTAGATGCAACTTCCCTGTGGCCTAGAATTTTTATTGCATTATTTAATTATAGGGGGTGTCTAGATTGATTTTTATCAGATATAGGAATTGTATGCCTAAAAATAATTGAATAATAAACTTCTTTAATATCTCAAATGTCTTTCTTTAGTGTAAAAGAGATTTTGAAACTTAGTCAACAGCTGCTTTTTTTAGTATTCAGTAAATTCCTACTGGGCAACTGTAAACTCTGGGGAAATACAAAAAGGAAACAACTGGCTGAAGTCTCTGAAGAGTAATTAAAAGTGGGAAAATTCTGAAAGGAAATTGACACTTTTCTGGGTCTGATCCTAAATTCAGTCTTCAGTTGGCACTACACATAGAGACTGAAACTCCAAAAGGAAACCCAGAGTCCTTCTCCTGAGGAAGTAGAGGACAGAGTTTAAGAAAAATACAGGGAACTCCCTGGTGGTCCAGTAGTTAGGACTCCTTGCTTTCACTGCTGAGGGCCCACGTTCAGAACCTGTCAGGAAGCTAAGATCCTGCAAGCTGCTTTGGTGGGGTCAAAAAGAAAAACTACTGCCAAAGATAATGAAAAGGAAGAATTCTAGAAAGGAAAGAGCCAGTGTGAGGAGCCTCAAAATCTGAATAATTCTGTCCAAGTCTCTGCCTGACACCTGAACAGCATATATGCTTGGTGGATTTAGAGCAGCACAGTTAATAATAAAGGGACGAACTGCAATTTGAACAGCACTGAGGAGACAGTCTGTACTGTGAACCCAACCTAAAATATAGCCAGGTTTAGGGTTTCTACAGTTCAGCATTCGTAATGTCCAAAATAAATCCCAATTTACTCAACGTAAGAACTTGAACAGAGAATTACTATTTAATGGGTATAGAATTTCAATTTGTGAAGACATAAAAATTTCTGGAGATTAATGGTAGTAATTGTTGCATAACACTGAACTGTATACTTAAAAATGGTTGCAGTGTAAATTTTATGTTTATTTTAGCACAATAATGAACAAGAATAGGAAAATAAGACCAGTTTTCAAGAAAACAAAAACCAGAAACCAACTTGTAGATGACTCAGATGTGGAAATTTACAGGTATAAATTTGCAGTAGCTTTTATAAATGATTGATGACATACAGGAAAATGTGTTCACAATAGATGAAAAGTGAACTCTTAGCAGAGAAATAAAAACTAATAAAAAATAATTGAAAGTTCTAGAACTGAAAAATATAGTACCTGAAAAATCAACATTTTGTCTAGTATTACATATTCTTTAACATTTTAATTTTTTGGTATGAAGATATATAGCTATTCATATAGTTTTTAAAAATTATGATTAAGATTCTGTAGATGAACTTTTTCTGTAAGTTTCTTTAATTTTCTGACTTTGGGCTCTTTCAGTGGAAATTTAGAAAGCAGTTGGTATGTGATGACTACCTTAGAGCTATTTAATGTCAATTACTGGAAGTCAGGTGGTAATCAAAAGTACAGGCTCCAATATTAGACTGACTTCAAATACTCTTTTACCACTTACTAGCTACATGATTTTGGACTGATTATACAGTCTATGTAAGACTTAGTTTACTATATGTAAGATGGGAGTTACAATAATATGGTCAGTTATTTCTAATTCAACATATATATTCCTAAAAATCATTATGCTTTATAGAAATGCACAAACCATAGGAATTATTGTAAAACCAGAATCAGAGATACAGCACTCAAAAAGTTTGTTGATAACACTAGCTCTATGCAGTGACATTTTTACTCTTTCTTGGATAAATTTTGCTGGCATTGAAAAAGTCAAGATAAAACATATAAAGGTAAAACACTCAAGTGGACAAAAAAATCTGTATACTGTAAAATTTTTAAAAATCTGGTTTTCTGTATACTATCAGTGAACTATGAGGAAGAGAAATTAAGGAAACAGTCCCATTTACCATCAAATTAAAAAGAATGAAATACCTAGGATTAAACCCACCTAAGGAGATGAAAGACCTGTACTTGGAAAGCTATTAGACACTGGTGAAAGAAATGGAAGATGTCACAAACAAAAGGAAAGATATGCCATGTTCTTTGATTGGAAAAATTACTTTTGTTAAAATGACCATACTACCCAAGGCAATCTACTGGTACAGTGCAATCCTTAGCAAAATACCAATGGTGTTTTTCACAAAACTAGAATGAGTAACTTCAGAATTTGTATGGAAACAAATTCCAAATAGCCGAAGCAATCTTGAGAAAGAACAGAGCTGAGGGAATCATACTTCTTGACTTCAGATTGTACGTGAAAGTGAAAGACGCTCAGTCGTGTCCGACTCTTTGCAATCCCAGGGACTACACAGTCCGTGGAATTCTCCAGGCCAGAATACTGGAGTGGGTAGCCTTTCCCTTCTCCAGGGAATCTTCAGATTGTACTAGAAAGCTACCGTAATCAAGACAGTATGGTTCTGTCACAAAAACAGACATATAGGTCAGTGGAACAGAATAAAGAGCTCAGAAGAAAAAACCCCACACACTTACAGTCAATTCATCTATGACAAAAGAGGTAAGAATATACAATGAAGAAAAGAGACTCTTCAGTAAGTGGTGCTGGGAAAGCTAGACAGCTATATGTAAAAGAATGAAATTAGAATGTTCTCTATCACTGTATACAAAAATGAACTCAAAATGGGTTGAAGACCTAAATGTAAGACTGGATACTATAAAACTCCTAGAGAAAAACATAGGACACTCTTTGACATAAGTCACAATATTTATTTGGATCCATCTCCTAAAGCAAAGGAAACAAAATCAAAAATAAACAAATTGGACCTAATTAAACTTAAGAGTACATCATGAGAAATGCAGAGCTGGAAGAAGCACAAGCTGGAATCAAGATTTCCAGGAAAAATATCAGTAACCTCAGATATGCGTATGACACCACTCTTATGGCAGAAAGTGAAGAGGAACTAAAAAGCCTCTTGATGAAAGTGAAAGAGGAGAGTGAAAAAGTTGGCTTAAAGCTCAACATTCAGAAAATGAAGATCATGGCATCTGGTCCCATCACTTCATGGGAAATAGATGGGGAAACAGTGGAAACAGTGTCAGACTTTATTTTGGGGGGCTCCAAAATCACTGCAGATGGTGATTGCAGCCATGAAATTAAAAGACACTTACTCCTTGGAAAGAAAGTTATGACCAAGCTAGATAGCATATTCAAAAGCAGAGACATTACTTTGTCAACAAAGGTCCGTCTAATCAAGGCTATGGTTTTTCCAGTAGTCATGTATGGATGTGAGAGTTGGACTGTGAAGAAAATTGAGCGCTGAAGAATTGATGTTTTTGAACTGTGGTGTTGGAGAAGACTCTTGAGAGTCCCTTGGACTGCAAGGAAATCCAGCAAGTCCATTCTAAAGGAGATCAGTCCTGGTGTTCTTTGGAAGGAATGGTGCTAAAGCTGAAGCTCCAGTACTTTGGCCACCTCATGCGAAGAGTTGACTTATTGGAAAAGACTGATGGTGGGAGGGATTGGGGGCAGGAGGAGAAGGGGACGACAGAGGATGAGATGGCTGGATGGCATCACTGACTCGATGGGCGTGAGTTTGAGTGAACTCCAGGAGTTGGTGATGGCTAGGGAGGCCTGGCGTGCTGCGATTCATGGGGTCACAAAGAGTCAGACACAACTGAGTGACTGAACTGAACTGAACCTTAAAAGCTTTTGCACAGCAAAGGAAACCATCAACAAAATGAAAAGAATCCACTGAAAAGATACTTGCAAATGATGTGATCAATAAGGGGTTAATATCCAACATATATAAACACCTCATACAGTTTGATATCAAAAAAGCAAACAACTTGATTGGAAAATGAGCAGAACTGAATAAACATCATTGAGGAAATGCAGGTGACCAACAGGCACATGAAAAGATGCTCAGAACTGCTAGTCACTAGGGAAATCTGGATGAAAACCACAGTGAGATAGCACGTCACTGCCTGTTAGAATGGCTGTAATCAAAGAGAACACGAATAACAAATATTGGCAAGGATCTGGAGAAAAGGAAATCCTTATACACTGTTGGTGGGAAGGTAAATTCATGTAGCCATGGTGAAAAACAGTATGGAGATTTCTCAAAGAAAATAAAAATAGAACTGTCATATGACCCAACAATTCAAATCCTGGGCAGATAGCCGACAAAAAAACAAAAACAAAAGCACTAGTCAAAAGATACACACACACACACNCACCGACTCAATGGACATGAATTTGGGTAAACTCCAGGAGTTGGTGATGGACAGGGAGGCCTGGCATGCTATAGTTCATGGGGTTGCAAAGATTCAGACACTACTGAGCGACTGAACTGAACTGAAAAAGCTTAATAAAATTGTGAAAAAAAGACTACAGATGGTGACAGAGAACCACAGAAATATGGCACGGAAGAAAGAAATAAAATTTTAGAAAATTTCTTCCCTAAAGCTATCATCCATTCAGTCTATTATCTTCCTTTCTCTCCACCAAAAGGTTACACTCTCCAGGCCAAGCCTCTACCTGTCTGCTCTGACATACATTCTCTGGACACCTTGTCCTTTTTCCAACATATTGTAGCAAACTCCATTTATCAAACTCTCCCACCAACTAGCTTCCACTTATGCGGGTACCAGCAGCTCCTGGGAAGAGAGGAGCTGGAAAAAGGCCGGGGTCTCTCACCCCTTTTCCATCTACCCACTGGCATCTCTGCCAGGGATTCAGTCCTTTCTGGCATCATGGCCAACTCCCATGCCCCCTGCAGCCCCAGGGGTGGGTATCTTCCGGTGGCTGCACACAGACTCTCTGGTATGTCATTGTCACCTCTTCCATCACCTACAAACCCAGTTTTCTATAGAAAGGTCTCTGTTCAGAATATGCTTAGTCCAGTTTTCCTGACATGCCACCACACATGACTCCAGAAGGACACTAAACCAGGCAAATCTCCTGCCAAGACCAGCCCCACCACACACAGATGCCCCGTCGTCCCTCCTGCAACCTCACCTCTCACATCTGGACTCTTTGGATCAAGGACAAATAGAGGTCCTTTGGTTTCTCTTTTTTAATTCACTGCTTGCAGGGGGCAAAAAAATGCACTTACAAAACTATTAGAACTAAACTATAAGAACTATTCTTCAGCTTTTTATCAAGTAGATTACCTTCCCCATCTTTCAACATAGGCTCCTGGCTGCCCCTGCACCAAAGGCTGCTCGCTCTATAAGTGTTATTTACTTTAAAAAGATTAAGCAGTACTTTCAACTCCTATACACCTTGATTTTTTTTTAAAAAAAAGATACAAATGCAGCCAAGGAAACATGGCCAATTTACTGTCCTGGTCGGCACTGGCCACTGCTGGCTGCTGACAGCGGCTGGTATAATCAATGTCCATTAATCCTGAGGCAATTTCCAATCTTCGCCTCCCATTGTTTCTTATCCAGGGCATATAAAAATGTAATGCCTGACCATAATCACATACAAGCATGAAAAGAGAAGTAAATCAGCTCATTTAGATAAAAGGATGCAAGAGTGAATCAAAGAAGCAGGTGGTGGTGGCGGAGGTGGGAGTATTGTGGGCAAAGGTTGCTACGCACAGAACGCACATTCCTCTTCTCCCTGGACACACAACTGGAGGAAGTGTCTCAACAAGGGGCAGGGGCGGGGGGCGGGGTCCAGGGGACCTGTATCTGTGTCCCTTTCCAGGGGCTAGAATGAGCACTGCAGGGTGACCCTGGAGGGTAAGGGTTCACAAAGTCAAGCTCTATCCAGCCTTGGTCACTAAATAGCAATTTTTTTCAGTTGAAGTGTAGTTGATTTACAATATTGTGTTTCAAGTATATAGCAAAGTGATTCAGCTATACATATAGATCTATCTTATTCTTTTCCATTTTAGGTTACTGTAAGATGTTAAATATTGTTTCCTGTGCTATACAGTGAGTCCTTGTTGTTTAGTCTATATATGGTAAAGGGCTTCCCTGGTTGTCTATTTTCTATATGGTAAAGGGCTTCCCTGGTGTCTCAGAGGTTAAAGTGTTTGCCTCCAATATGGGAGACCCGGATTCAATCCCTGGGTTGGGAAGATTCCCTGGAGAAAGAAATGGAAACCCACTCCAGTACTCTTGCCTGGAGAATCCCATGGATGGAGGAGCCTGGTAGGCTACAGTCCTTGGGGTCGCAAAGAGTCGGACATGACTGAGCAAGTTCACTTTCACTTTCAGTATATATCTGTTAATGCCATACTCCCAATTTATCCCTCCCCCTCTTCCCCTTTGGTAACCATAAATGTGTTTCTTTGTCTATGAGTCTGTCTGTTTCATAAACAAGTTATTCCATATAGAAATGATATAATATTTGACTTTCTGATTTACTTCACTTAGTCTGATAATCTCTAGGCCCATCCATGTTGCTGCCAAAAAATTATTTCATTATTTTCGTGGCTGAGTAATGTTCCATTGTATATTTGTACCACATCTTATCCATTCATCTGTGAATGGACGTTTAGGTTGCTTCTATGTCTTGACAATTATATATAGTGCTTCAAAGAACACAAGGTGCATATATCTTTTCCAATCCAAGTTCTCTCCAGGAAGAGTGGGATTGCTGGATCAGATGATAACTCTAGGTTTTTTTGTAGGACCTCCATACTATTTTCCTCAGTAGCTGTACCAATTTACGTTCCCATCAACAGTGTAGGAAGATTCCCCTTCGTCCAGAATGTATTATGCTAAATGAATTCTTTAAAAAATTTTTAATTAGAGGATAATTACAATATTGTGATGGTTTCTGCCATACATCAACACGAATTGGCCAAATGTCCCCTCCCTCTTGAACCCCCTTCCCGCCTCCCTCCCCATCCAACCACTCTGGGTTGTCACAGAGCACAGGCTTTGGACTCCCTGTGACGTACAGCAAACTCCCACTGGCCACCTATTTCACATATGGCAATGTATATGTTTCAGTGCTATTCTCTGAAATCAACCCACCCTCTCCTTCCTCCACCGTGTCCACAAGTCTGTTCTTTATGGCTGCATCTCCTTTGCTGCCCTGCAAGTATGATCATCAGTACTATCTTTCTAGATTCCATATATACATATTAATATATGATATTTGTCTTTTTCTTTCTGACTTACTTCACTCTGCACAATAGGCTCTAGGCTCATCCATCTCATTAGAATGGACTCAAATGCATTCCTTTTTATAGCTGAGTAATAGTCCATTGTGTATATGAACTACAACTCCCTTTCTTATAGACTTCCTTGGTGGCTCAGACGGTAAAACGTCTGTCTACAATGTGGAAGACCTGGGTTCGATCCCTGGGTCGGAAAGTTCCCTGGAGAAGGAAATGGCAACCCACTCCAGTACTTTTGCCTAGAAAATCTCATGGAAGAGCCTGGTGTCCATGGGGTCGCAAAGAGCTGGTCATGACTGAGTGACTTCACTTTCACTTTAATATTCCATTGTGTATATGAACTATAACTTCCTTATTCATTCATCTGTTGACAGTCATCTAAGTTACTTCCGTATCCTAGCTATTGGAAACAGTGGTGCAATGAACACTGGGGTACAGGTGTCTTTTTCAATTACAGTTCCCATGTCTTTTTCAATTACAGTTTCCTCAGGGTATATGCCCAGTAATGGGATTGTTGGGTCACATGATAGTTTTATTCTTAGTTTTTAAAGGAATCTCCATATGTTCTCCATAGTGGCTATATCAATTTACATTTCCACAGCAGTATAAGAAGGTTCCCTTTTCTCCAAACCCTCTAAATGACTTTTGAAAAGGGGTCATTTCCCCATCTCCACCAGCCTAAAACTATGAACAAGGGAAAAAAAAAAAAAAAAACTTGCACTGGGTACAAAATGGCTATCCATATCAAAACACACGCACACATACACAAGAGGTCCTTCTGCTACAGAAGGTCTTGAACGCATGGATGTGTCCTTTTCAAATGAGCTGGGCAGACATCTGGTCAAAGTGGCCATGGGGGTAAATGAAATAATCCCCAGCATGTCTGTTCCAGACAGATCTCCAAAGGCAGAACCATCTGAGTGAAGGTCACAGGAATAAGCACTGTTCCTGGTTCCCCAGGTCCTGTTAGGGAGAACTGTGCCCTGCAGACCAACAATGCTTTTACTGTGTAGTACAAAAAAACAGGATTTAGAGGGGTCAGGGTGGGCCTTTCACCAGAAACAGAGCAAAGACCCCTATCTCCCAGGTCAACGCTACTCCAAGCGGGGTGGGGGCATGTCCACAGAGCAGGGCCAGTCCACAAAGAGTTTCTGGTCTTTGAAGTATCAAAGCAGAGGTAAGTGTTAACTTTTACAGCCAGTGGACAGGGTAATTTTATGTCTTTGAATCTCATAATAAAACTGAAGGCTTGTATTTTAGTCTTCTTTTTTTATCTCACTTTTCTAGTAATTTATTTTTATGGAAACAGTCTGTGGTGGTTTAGAATTTTAAAAGCTGGTTCTCTTTCTGTCAGCACCCAGAGTCCCCAGACTCTTCTACCAAGATCACTGCACCCTCTTCCTCAATCCTTCCTGCCTCAGGCTCACCCAGGGTCTCCTCCACCCACCCTTCACCCCTCCTTTCCAGGAGATGCCTCCCCTTAGACAGGTGAAGTTTCCCGGAGCCCCTCCAATGGGTGTGCTGTGGACATCAATTCCTGTGAGCCATCCTGAGCTCAGGCCAAAAGGAATTCAAGAGATTGATCAGTCCTCCATCCATATAGCTACAATAACACAGGACTCTGGTCCCAGAAAGGCTTCCTTGCTGGCTCAGTGGTAAAGAATCCATCTGCAATGCAGGAGACCTGGGTTTGATCCCTGGGTTGGGAAGATTCCCTGAAGGAGGATAAGGCAACCCTCTCCAGTAGTCTTGCCTGGAGAATCCCATGGACAAAAGAGTCTGGCAGGCTACAGTCTGGGGGCAGGGGGGGTGGGGAGGTCACGAAGAGTCAGACACGACTTAGCAGTTAAACAATAATGACAACAACTAGTCCCAGAAAGCAGTCACAGTATAAGAAGAAAGGACTGGAAACCTGTCAGTGGCACTTACCCACAGTAATTAACCCAAGAGAGAACCTCAGCATCCCTGACAGATGCTGTCTATCCATTATCTCAACCTGGGATGGCAAGTGAAGGGGACTCTGCCTCTCTCCTCCAGGGAGATGGAGATCCACGGAGAGATCCCACACTGGCTTGGAGAGAAAGGAGAGATTATTTACAGAGTGAATCATGTGTGTGAGGAAGTGTGTGTGAGCACGCATGCGTGAGACTGTGCACACATAAGAGAGAGTGTGAATATCAGAAAGAGTGTGTCTGTGTGTGTGGCATCAGGTATGATGAAGTCTTATGGGAAGGGAAGGGGATGTGGAGACCACATTAGCTCTGCCCGACAGGACCCACCAAACAACCCCTTACAAGGGAGCCCGAGCTAGTGGGGAGGAGGACCTAGAGGGAAGGATTTAAACACATACATCTCCTTGAAAATGAATGAAGAGAAAACCAGACAGATCGCAAGGATGGCCATGACCTGGCAAAAGGAACAAAAGAAACCCCAGGAAACAGCAGGGTCAGGCAGCACCACCCCTTCCCAGAGTAGGGACACTTGCGGGGCTCAGTGTCTGTCTCGGTTCCAGGGAGACCACATGTTTCCAGAGACAAAAGGATGGTAATTTTAATCTTCAGCACCTCTCAGTTATTGAGACATGTGTCAACCATGGATCAGAAAGGCAGGGAGTCAAGGGGGATGTAAATGAGCGAGTTCTGTGCTAAGTTGCTGCACTTTTCTGGGTATTTGAAATTAAAATAAATTTTTTCACGTAAACCAGAGAACAGATGCATGATGCTGTTTTGAAACTTCCTGCCATGAACGGGGAGCTCTGATTAGATCCTGTCCAAACTGGGCATGCCTTGGGAAGACAACTGCTCTGCCGTTCCCTGTCTGGCCCAGGGACAAGACAAGGGGCGGCCCCTGCCCTGACCTCCGCCCTGCACCCCCACCTTTCCCTGAGGCCAGCAGGGCTAACCCAGTGTGGTTATTATCAATGGGCAGCAGCTCTCTAGACAGAACATAGGCACCTCATGGGCTTTGAGAAGGAGGACTGAGATGGAATTCCCATGCGTGCCACAGGCAGAGGGCCAGGGAGGTGACAACCACCCTCAGCTGATTTTCTTCCCAAAGCCTGTGGCCCCCATCAGGCTGGCTCAATAGCCTGTCCCCGCCCCACTACAGGCAGGCCACACACTGGACTCAGCTGCCTAGCACATGGCCAAAGTCAAGTGCTGACATTTCCTAAGACGAGACTCGTGTCCCAGGAACCACAGAAAGAAATCGGAGCACAAAGAGTGAAGGCTGTTTCATTTTAATTGCACCCCAGGTATGCCATCTAAGCACCCGCCTTTCTGTTACACCTCTTCCAGGATTACTCATCTTTGATGCCAACAGGAAAACATCATGAACTTGAAACCCCAACATCACCTGGATTTCTGGATGACTGTACTTCAGTGTCTGTACTAGCAGGATACAAATAAAATGAAATGGCACCCCACTCCAGTACTCTTGCCTGGAAAATCCCATGGACGGAGGAGCCTGGTGGGCTGCAGTCCATGGAGTCGCTAAGAGTCGGACACGACTGAGCGACTTCACTTTCATCTTTCACTTTCACGCGCTGGAGAAGGAAATGGCAACCCACTCCAGTGTTCTTGCCTGGAGAATCCCAGGGATGGGGGAGCCTGCTGGACTGCCTTCTCTGGGGTCGCACAGAGTCGGACACGACTGAAGTGACTTATCAGCAGCAGCCAACTTTTCTACCTAAGACCTGTTTCTCCCTGACATTCGTTGTTTCAGCTCATCCTGAAGCCACGTGCCAGGATCTTCACTCCCCACCGATGATGTGAAGGGAGTTAAGGCCAGTCCTTCTGCTCAAGAAATTTACAGTTTACATGGACCCACCATGAATACAGTGCCTTCCGCTGCCCTCCCGCATCTTCTCCGCTTTCTTTTGCAGTGTGCTCATGTGATCTACTGCGGTGGCTATGGTTTTAATTTTTATGTTTTTATCACCAACACTGCATCTTTCAGACATCCCTGGTGGTCCAGTGGTTAGGAGTCCTCCCGTCAATGCAGGGGACACAGGCTCCAGCCCAGCCCAGGAAGATTCCACATGCTGCAGAGCAACTGAGTCCATTAGTCACAACTGTTGAGCCTGTGCTCCACAAGAGAAGCCACTGCAATGAGAAGCCCACACTGCAACTAAAGAAGGCTTGCACACAGCAACAATAACCCAGTACAGTCAAAAATAAATAATTTAAAACAAAACACGACACCATTCTCTTCCAGTCCTGTCTCCAGAAACAAAATGGAGAAGATGTTTCTTTGAGAGATTAAGGCATAAAAAAACAGGTGTGGGATCTACCAACCTATCTGAGAAACACCCCTCCCCCCTTTTTTTTCCCTACACGCATTTCTTACCGCAGACTCCACAGCAGAGCTCGAGAGTCATTTGTTTGCAGAAGCCAACCACCTCCCTGATCTGAACTGTTAGTTTAGATCATATCATTATACATAAACCCAAGCAGAAAGCTGGGACATCTTTTTCCCAGCTGAGTCAGAAGAGAGATGATGGTTTTACAAACTGGCCAGGGGACAAAGGTAACTGCTTCTTCTACCTTCAGGAAGACCCAACCACTGCCCAAGCCCTGGGTGTTGTCAAAATGTGCAGAGTGTGCTTTCTATCCTGAACGCTATTTAAAGGATGATAAGAAACGCAAACTCATCTGTGATATGGCTCTCAAGTTATAAATGTCAATGACAGCCAGACTGCTGCATTGGGAACTCCTCCAACAGGTTGACAACGGCCCAATTCCACGGCTCTGGAGGAGGCCGACAGACAGCTGCTCTTTCAGCAGTTATTTCGGAAGGAGCCAAGAGGCCCTTCCAAAGGCAGCTAGGTGTTGGCGTGCTGAAGGGGGGAGGTGATGCCATTCCTGGTGGTAGACAGGCACAGCCCATGAGTGCCACGAGATGCCAACATGTCTGCCTGCTCCATGGAGACTGTTAAGCCAACACAGTACAGGGGGCAAAAAATATCACAGGAGAGCCAGAAAGATGAGTAGCCTTCCCAGAGCACAGGCCACAGCACCTGGGTACCAGGGACCACAGACCCAATCCTGAGTCTTCACCATGTCAGCCTGCTATGCCCCCAACTGCCACACTTGGCAACTCTTGGAGGGCAGTGAACAAACTTCCCTATCTGTCCACACTACACTAGTTTGAGACAGACCCTTGAAGACAGATGGTTTAACTAAACCAGTCTCTGAAATGAAGCTCATTCCCTTTAAGTCATGTGTGTGATGTGGGGGTAGGGAGGGTGTGTAAGATGAATTAAATATGCTTGCTCCATCTCAGACAAAATCCCTTATGTTTAGAGATGCAAAATCTCTTTGAGGTTCTGAAGGAGACACTTCGTATTTTCTCTGGTTTCTCCCAGCGGGACAAACTCTCAAGGTGACAGGGAGAAGCCTCTGATAAAAGTCACACGGTCACATGATTTGAGTTCTAACTAAGGCTTTTATTCACAGACATTCATCTGCTTGTCAGTTGCTGTGGTGGTTTTTCTTCTGTGATGTTGTTAAGGACAAAATTTGTTCAAAGACCCACACACATGAAAGAACTACCAATTATGAATGCTTAATGTTTCATTCTGCTGGCCCCATAACCTCAACACGCAAATCTATCAGCCTGTAAAATCCAAAAATTCTGCTCCCAAGTGGAAAGTCTGATTTACCAAGGTGACTCTCAAAGGTAGCTTAGATCATGGTTTTAAGCACTCAGGACTATTTGTACTAGAACAGGAACGTACTTAGCAAATTGCTCCCTCCATAAAAAATGTTCATAACTGGGGCTAAGGAAAATATACTCTATTACAACATTCTTTGGTACGGACACAGTTCAGAGATCATGCAGTCATCATGAGTCGCACTCTCCAGTTCCTTGGTTTTGTTATGTTCACACCAGGATCCTCTGTGTCTGAAGGGGCCCGCACTTCTATCTAAGAGTATCTAGCCAAGATTCAGTTCAGTACCGTTATGTCTGATAATGACTGAATACAGTAATAGATGACCTTCTGCTCCAGTCACTTTACTAATTCGAAGCAGATAAAATATCCTTGCCCAATTAACCCAAATGATAAATTTCACCATGTCTTAACCAGATAGCCCGAAACGTACATGCCCTTGGGACTGAGTCGCACTAGAAGAGTGACCCCCTGGCCCTTTGGGTCTTGATGGTTCCAAATGCTCTGACTCAAGTACTCAGTCCTCTCCCTAAGGGTAAATATCCCAGTCTGTGCTTAAATATCTCCTTATTATAGTACTTACATGGCCTGATGGCTCTGCCTCCAAAGTCCACTTTAGAACAGTAATCACTCCTGCAATCACAAAGACAAAGACATCTTTAAGTTTCTCCTCTTTACGGACTTGAGCCACTGCAAACAGGCTGACAAAGAGCTTCTACGAACTATGCCTCACATTTTGGAACCCAACAGCCTTTTAAGATAAACACCTAAAAATAGCTAGATGAGAATTCCCTATCACTCCAACACCCAGAGGCATATCTCTAAAAAGTTACATTATCTCACTTGTTAGGATCCAAATCCATCCATTATTAGTTCAGCAGGAGTAAGGCTCCATTTGGCAAAGATGGAGCATCTCCACAAAACCACTCTCTTGTTCTAAGTCTCAGGAGGCATTTAAACCAAAGCTTTTACCAGTCGTAATGC
This sequence comes from Neotragus moschatus, assembly GCA_006410615.1. Lineage (NCBI taxonomy): Eukaryota > Metazoa > Chordata > Mammalia > Artiodactyla > Bovidae > Neotragus > Neotragus moschatus. The sequence continues at coordinate 1,561,622 of SJYA01000399.1, read as the reverse complement.
TTTCTGGACTAGACTACATTAATTCATACACACAGTCTCAAGTATATGCATACACACAACTTTAAAAATACATAGCTCTGTGACAAAAAAAACCAAGGAGATACGCGATAAAACCAACTGAATGACAAGCCTGTTTATTTAAATATAACAGATTACTTGCAGCTGCTTCACCTTGAAAAAGCAAACCAGAAGAGCAGTAAAAAGCCATTTTAGAAATATATCTACTATGTGCTTGTGATATCACTAATATTTTCCCTAAATAACACTCCTATTCAGTAAAAGGGGGAAAACAGTCCTTATACAGATACATACAGTGTGTTTCTGATATTCATGGAATTTATCAGCAGATAGAGAGAGAGCTCAATAGAGACAGAAGGAGAGAGAGAAAATAAAGACCAAGCTGCACAGATCCATCTTCAAGCTGACTATCCAGAAGTTTTTTAAGACTAGCCAACAGGTCTACCTCTTCCGTAAGCCCCTCGTAGAAGAACATGTACCATATTCTGCTGAAAAACTTTTGATAAAGTTTTGCTTTTTATTTCCAAATATGGTCTGCAACATATAACTTCCCTTCACAGTACTAAGATTTTTGTCTGTGTCAACAATCTCTGAACAATAGCAGAGGGCTGTGCACTGAGGCAACTTATAAGAGCAGATTCAATCAATTATCATTCCAAAACCATGATTTCCATGAAACAGTCTGGCCTCAAATGTTTGCTGATGAAGGGTAGAAGGCTGGAAGAGTACCAAATCAATGCCAGTGATCACATGACCCTTTTAATATCAGCTATTATCTGAGGTAGCTTTGAGGTGAAGGAATGGGTTATGAAACTGGGTTATCATGATACAGGAAAAGCTACTATCTCCTGTAAGCAACATCAAGATATATTTAGAGAAAACAATCCTAAGCACCTTCATCAACATCAAAAATACGTTCTTTTGTAGTGGAATCAGCTAACAAAATGAACACCTGTGTGCCTCCGACCTGAATAATATCAACTTAATTTCAGTGCTCTTTCCTGTATGTTTTCATAAACACCTGATTTGCTGTATTACATGGCAGTTTGCCTTTGAATATTGTGATCAAGTGCATAGGCTGTGGTGGCTAATGAATCATACAGTAGTGAGACTGGCATGATTCATAAGTCAAAATGTTCATGATGTGCCAAAAGGGAAAAAAAAGTTCATTATCTTCTACCTCCCCCAATGCTTTCAAATCTGGATTTTTTATTCTTTCATAATACTCACACTAATAAAGAACTCAATCTTGACTTCACCTTAAAAACCAGGCAAACTACTCCCTGAGTCATATGAAAATATACATTAGTAAAATACATGGTCACCAAGAAGCCCAAAGGCCATTCATTTTTAATCCTCAGCAAAACTTTAAAGTTCAGCTAATCTTAAATATCATTTCCTACAGAACGAAGTATATAATATTAATGAAAGTTTAGAACTATTTTTAGCTGTGTTTATAGGTAAATGTCTTAGATAAATGTTCTCCTTCCCCATTTTCCAAACAGCACCACTCCACAGCTTTCATTAAGATTTTACCCAAAAGTATCTTTTCTGTAAGTTCCCTCAATCTCATCTTGGGTGTACACTTTGATTTCCCACTGTAATTAAACCTAACTGTGAAAGCACTCGTAAATAGATTCTTCAGGCAAGAATACTGGAGTAGGTAGCAGTTCCCTACCTAGATTCTTTGGGGAATCTTCCTGACCCAGGGATTGAAGCTGGGTGTCCTACATTACAGGAGAATTCTCTACCGTCTGAGCCACCAGGGAAACCCGAAATAGAGATCATGGGAGTGCAACTCAATCTAAAAAGAATAAGACAGCAATCACTAGGGATGGACAGTGAAAGAGTAGTTAGGAAAAACCGGAGCGTCATTTTCAGACATTTACCCCCCTCAATTTATAATGTGGATAAAATATATTATGAATGACCCACAAACAAAATAACCTGCTTGGTGAGTTCTGCCCTCTAGAGTGGCATTCTACTAGAAATCTGCATCTGAGTATCTTGCCATCGCCCCTTCCCCATTCAAAGCATCTTGAAAGGGGAGCCATGATAAACCAGCTTGTTGAAGGACCACCTCTGCGGTACCTACTCTGCGTCTGATGACACAGGATGACGGAGGCCAATTCCAGGCCTGTGGACCTCACACCTTCCTGTCCCTAATGCCTTTCAACACCGTCATCTGTCAGCTTGATCCCTTTTCAGTTTTACACTCAAGAGTCCCTCTTCTTATTTCCTATGGACAGCACCTCTCCAAATGGTGAATCTCAGAATCTTGATGTCACCTCAGATACAACTCCAAGCAGGCTTTCCCTCCCCCACTTTCCACAATCTAAGCAAAGGTGGCTCACTGAGAGCACCAAAGCTGTCTCGTCTATAGATTCATGTGAGCAAATAGTTCAAGGGAGCCTACTGCTCTGCCTAAAATATTTTCATGCCTGGAACAAAGATTTTCAATGATAAGACCACTGGATGGTACACATTAGAAACAAATCATGACCATCATTATACGCCTTGCTTTTTTAAATTTTTTCTTCAATTCTTTAAAGAAGGTTTTAAAATTAAAATGTAGTTGATTTACAACTTCATGTCAGTTCCAAGTGAATAGCACAGCAATTTAGTTCATGCATATGTATTTACACACATATACACTTCTTCAGATTTTCTTTCCTTACAGGTTATTACAAAATATTGAGTATAATTCCCTATTGTTTTAAGTCATTTGATCTCCCCTAAAGAACATCAGATAGTTACAGAGGAAAGAAGTCCCACAGTTACAATCTGGCTTCATATGGCTTTCACCTTAGGCTGGGCAGAATGGCTAAATGTCCTGCAAGTGCAATCCTGCCCAGCAACAAAGATCTAGAGTGGACCTTGACAACAGAACTTGCATAACCCTGACCTTTGTTTGGTTTTGTCACAGGTCTCTCATCAAGGCTCCACGGAGAGCTTCCCAAAGTAGACTCCAATCTAAATCTGACCCCCAAGGCTCCCACTGCCTGGACACAAATGCAAGGCTCAATCTCACAACCAAAGACTCTGTCTTCTTGTGTCTGAGGCAGACGCAACCTCAGTGCCTCCGCCAGAAATGATGGGGCGCCTCACAGACTATCACGGACAAAAAGCGCAGCTGCCACATCAGAGGGGCAGCGAATCCTCTACAAATGTTAGTGATTATTACTATTGTGGTGTTACTGCTATCAGAGGATAATAAACTAATAGGATAATAAAAGGGCAGTTCTAGAACCAGTCAAAAGTCTGGAAGCACAGCTTGGTGGTGCCCAAGGCGTTACATCTTCATTTTGCTACCAGCTATTTTGGCAGGTGGTGGATCAGGAATAAAGAATCCACATACAATGTAGGAAATACAGGTTCAATCTGTGGGTCAGGAAGATCCCCTAGAGAAAGAAATGGCAATCCACTCCAGTATTCTTGCCCGGGAAATCCCATGGACAGAGGAGCCTGGCGGGCTATACCTCATGGGTTTGCAAAGAGTTGGACACAACTTAGTGACTACGTCACCACCATTTTATCAGGCAGGTGTGACAATTACAATGATTCAGTGGCTTGGACCCTGGAATACCCTTACTTAACAAGACTATTACCCTGTAGAGGGTTCCCAAGTAAAGTGCTTGATTTACAAATTAGAAAAAAATATTCAAATCTTGCAACGTTCCAATTCATCACTAACTTGAATTAGAGAGAGAATACTTGTAGCCACAAAAGTTTATCTAAGATGTTATCAAGACATGATGACAGCAGGTCAGGGGACCACTTATATAGGCTTGCAACTGTTTTTAACATTGACAGTGTCACAAAAAGCAGGTCCCTTTTACAAAACTTGTACATAATCCCAAACAAAACTTGCTATTTTCATTAAAATTATTTTCAGAGGCACAAGGGAAACTCATCTTAAAATTCTGTTTTTGAAACCATCCCCACATTACACCTGTTTCTCTCCCACTGCCTAACAGTTCTCAATGTATAGGCCCAGATCCAGAGACACCAACATCATCTGGGAAGTTGGGGATGCAAAATCTCCACCACCACACACCTACCGAATCAGAAGTTCAACTGCAGCCCAGCAATCTGTCCGTACGAGGCCCCCAGAAGATGGGGATGTACCCTCAAGTCCAAGAAGTGCTGACAATACACTATTCACATGTGCCCGGGGACACCACTTCAGGCAGCTCTTTTCCCCTAAAAGACGATCTGGCATTTTTCTGTTCCTTAAAAACCTGCTATAAGATGATGTCAACTGTTCCCTTCTATTTTTAATTCCTCATGATGAGGCTGAAGATGATTCATTCAGCACCTTATGTGATCACTTAAATAGTAAGGCTCCCTGTCTCCCACCCCTAATGGAAGGTGACTGCTGCCTGTTAGCGCTGATGTAATTACAAGAACGATTCAGCAACAAAAGCCTGTCCTTTATCAACCTCAGTGAAAGCTGTAATAGAGAGTTATAATTATAATGCTCCATTCTTTTCCATAATGTGTTCATAATAATGTATCCTTTGAAACTGATCATACCGCATGTCATAACAAGGAAACACACAACCCGGGATCAAATTTAGTTTATTGTAAATAGAAATCAAAACTGCAAGTGTTTGGGCAAATCCTTTCAACTGACAGGAAACAAGGATGCATTAACCATCTGGCTTGATCTCACTTATTTACATGGAATATGAAAAAAAGAAAGTTGACTTAAGGCTTTCCATGGGCCCTAAGGTGACCTCAATACTGAAGGGTCTTATCACCAGACATCACCCACCATCTAACTGATTATCAAAGTGGGAAGCATTAAGGGGCATTTCTGAAATAATAAATAATCCTTTTCTATGCCTTTAATTTGTTGAAGTGTATATTAATTCAAAGTTAATATCCTACCTGCTGTGAGGCCTCCTGATGGATTATGACTACCAATGTTATTATTAATTTCCCTTTCCTTTTTGATGAATTTCACACTTAGGCTGGAGAAGAAAGGCGAGATTAATGATGTCTGGAAGACAATGTTTGGTTCTTGTAAGATACTAAATTAACTCCAAGTGTTCAAGTAAACAGAGAACCCAGATAAGGATATGATAATGGAATCATATCCCAAAGATGTCTAAGGTGCCATGCAGACAAACACCCACAACCCCAGGGAGTGTGTGAACTGTGAACTCCAGTTAATACTCTTCTGGGATGTAAGGAAAATAAAAGTTGGAATTCTGAAGATCGCAATACACACTGATAAACTTGTGCCCCTACCAGTGACTGCAGCCATGAGTTTATTTATCATACTATAATTCTCGATTTTGCAAGAGTCCCTCTGTGTATTACTTAGCCTCTTCTCACCCTTCTTGTCATCTCTCCAATCTCTCTGGGACAATCTCAGGATTCCTTGCCCAACGTGTGAAGAGACAGATCTCCTTCAGAGGATATACAGAAAAGGAGTATAAACTCAGTTGTGTGATGCACTTTAATAGTCAGGGAACTGTGTGTATATATGCTAATCCTATTTCCAATAATAATGTCTACATTCTTTGAGAACCTTCTATGTGCCAAGACACTAGAAGCTTGACATTAGTATAAGTCATCTAACATAATGAAAGCTCTTGGAGGTACTATTGATATTATACACATTTTACAGATCAAGTAAAGGCTTAGAAACCTAAATATCTTGCATAGGTAACCACCATTTTCATATTGATCTGTCAGGCTCCCAAGCCTGACGTCTTCCATATCATACTGCTTCCCTGGGAGTGCAAACAAAGAGAACACACATACCTGCATGGACTTTATTCCCGATGGCCTAGAAGCTACAGGCATGCCATTATCTTCTAAGAAACTTTCCTGCCTATTCTAGCTCCATTGACCCATCTTCTCTGAAGTCTAAGATCTTTTAAAAAAATTATATAGTGCAGCATAGTTGATTAACAGTGATGTGTTAGTCACAGGTGTACAGCAAAGTGATTCAATCACACCCAGACAAGTATCCATTCTTTTTCTATTTAGGTTAGTACAGAATATTAAGCCGAACTTCCTAAGCTAGACAGCAGGTCCTTGTTGGTTATCAATTTTAAATATAGCCATGTGCACGTCAATCCCAAACTCATCTATCCCTCCTCCTCCTACCCTTTCCTAGTGGTAACGATTAAGTTCATTCTCTAAGTGTAAGTACTCCTGTTTCGTCAATAGTTTTTTTAGTTTACAAAGTTCATTTGTATATATATTGTTTGTTGTATATGTATTGTATACATATATTTTAGATTTCTGAAGTCTAACTTTTAAATAAAATTTAACAATTCTACACTAGCTCTTAGACTTTCTCATGTCCATTAGAGTACCCTTATTTTAAGACATCTCCCGTCACAAACAAGCCTGCTCAACTAAGACCTATATTCAAGTGCTAAACACAGCCAGCAGTCATCTCTGGCCACTGTCTAGATCAGGGTTCATCAATATAGTTGTCACTTACTACATATGGCTATTTAAATTTTAATGACAAGTAAATAAAATTTAAAATTCAGTTCCTTAGCCACACTAGGCACATTTCAAGTGTCCCATAGCTTCACATGGCTAGTGGTTGTCACAGTGTACAGCAGGGATACAGAACATCTCCATCACGGCAGAAAGTTCTACTGAACAGCACAGGGGTAGATTTATTTCAGGACAGCACTTTTTCATCTAACATCCTTCCAACACTGTGTAGGAGGACACAGCCTCTTCACAGAACTAATTAAGGGCTTCAGACCTATGAGTTTTCAGATGTCATCTTTTAAGGAGTAACACTGAGAAGTTAGGTCACTTAGAAAACTTATAAATAAAGCAAGCAGACCTATCTCATAGCATAGAGAATGTCAGAAGCTAGAGGCACTTAGAAGCAATCATAAGGCGCTCCATGCAGGAATAGCCACTCTCACGGAAGCACAGGTCACGATTCACCAGAACAACCACACAGACACTTGCACAACCAACCACACAGGTTCCTCCAGGCTCGTCCTCACCAAAGCCCTCTCCACTATTTCTCCTGGGCAAGACAAGAGCCCTACAAGTGGTCTTTTGTTTCTAATCACAAAGCAAGAAAATCACTTCTCAATCACTCTCAACTGCTTCATTAAAAGTTGGAGAACTAGTAATGAGACAAGCTTTTGGTGACAGAGACAGTAGGCTTGAAAAGAGAGCCTCAGTCCCCTTAGTGACCCCTGTCCTGGAAGCAGTTACTTAAAAAATTTCTAAGAATTAAAAAATTCGAGAAACTCTGGGTATAGCTAACCTTTGGGGGAGGATCCCAAAATGCAGTGTTCATTACTGTTGGATTAGAACAGCCTTGGGTGGGACTCACTGAGTGATAGAGAGGCAAAATCACGAATCTGACCTTCGACTGTTACAATCCGCAAATGTCCTGCATGTGGCATTTCTTTTCTCCCTCCATTCTTCATTGCTTTTTCCTTCCTCCTTCCCCACTATCGTCAGACCTCTAGGACTGAACGCCAGGCCCAAGACAAGCCAGCCTTCACGGCTGCTGACATTGGTCCAGAAAGTGGTAGACAGATGTCTGAATGCCACCTCCACTGCCAAGAAGGAGAGTTTTCTGAAGAAAATGCAAATCAAGTCATCCGCAGTTAGGAGGAGGTGATGATAAACTAACATGTCCCTCTCTTAGAGCCTATGAAAGTCATCTCATCTCTAAACTCCCAACTCAATCACAAGTAAGGCCGACTTCTGCCTCTCCTGTTGGCATTACTCACCTTTGCTTAAGGACCACAGCTACTGAACCACTAATTCCAAGAGGCCCAGTATTAACCCTTTCCTGGCCAGTAGCTCACAACAGCATTCTCACCGGGGGGACCTTTCTCCAGCCTCATCCGTCCGCCTCCCAATCTATTCCTGACCACCTGCCTGATGAACCTTGGGAAGCACCTTCCAGGCCAGGCCATTCCATGTCAATAAGATAGCCCAAGTGCCATCTTCTCGAAGATCAAAACTTGGCCTCTAAGGTTCTCCTGAATTAGGATGGATGGCTCTGCTCAAGCCAACTTGTCTACTTTTTCTCCTTCTTGCCTTCAGGTCTTCCCTGCCCCCAATACAGCCAACTTAACGTCCATAAACAACATCTGCTCTGGGGAACTTTCGCAGGCCCCGAAATGCCCATCGCCTTCCATGTGTGGTAAGACCCATAGCCAGTCAGCTCCTCAAGAACAGGGCATGTCCTACACTTCCCAGTATCTCTGAACAGCATTTCAGACTCAGACTCTTAACACACACACAAATCGATGCTCTGTAAGTATTTGATAATCCACTGAAAATAGCTTCTGTCCATGCTTGTAAATCCATCATTTCAACAGTGGATTTTCAGACCACTAAGGCCTCTTCCCAGAGAAGGCAATGGCACCCCACTCCAGTACTCCTGCCTGGAGAATCCCATGGATGGAGGAGCCTGGTAGGCTGCAGTCCATGGAGTTGCGAAGAGTTGGACATGACTGAGCGACTTCACTTTCACTTTTCACTTTGATGCATTGGAGAAGGAAATGGCAACCCACTCCAGTGTTCTTCCCTGGAGAATCCCAGGGACAGAGGAGCCTCTTGGGCTGCCATCTATGNCAGCCAGCAGTCATCTCTGGCCACTGTCTAGATCAGGGTTCATCAATATAGTTGTCACTTACTACATATGGCTATTTAAATTTTAATGACAAGTAAATAAAATTTAAAATTCAGTTCCTTAGCCACACTAGGCACATTTCAAGTGTCCCATAGCTTCACATGGCTAGTGGTTGTCACAGTGTACAGCAGGGATACAGAACATCTCCATCACGGCAGAAAGTTCTACTGAACAGCACAGGGGTAGATTTATTTCAGGACAGCACTTTTTCATCTAACATCCTTCCAACACTGTGTAGGAGGACACAGCCTCTTCACAGAACTAATTAAGGGCTTCAGACCTATGAGTTTTCAGATGTCATCTTTTAAGGAGTAACACTGAGAAGTTAGGTCACTTAGAAAACTTATAAATAAAGCAAGCAGACCTATCTCATAGCATAGAGAATGTCAGAAGCTAGAGGCACTTAGAAGCAATCATAAGGCGCTCCATGCAGGAATAGCCACTCTCACGGAAGCACAGGTCACGATTCACCAGAACAACCACACAGACACTTGCACAACCAACCACACAGGTTCCTCCAGGCTCGTCCTCACCAAAGCCCTCTCCACTATTTCTCCTGGGCAAGACAAGAGCCCTACATTTGGTCTTTTGTTTCTAATCACAAAGCAAGAAAATCACTTCTCAATCACTCTCAACTGCTTCATTAAAAGTTGGAGAACTAGTAATGAGACAAGCTTTTGGTGACAGAGACAGTAGGCTTGAAAAGAGAGCCTCAGTCCCCTTAGTGACCCCTGTCCTGGAAGCAGTTACTTAAAAAATTTCTAAGAATTAAAAAATTCGAGAAACTCTGGGTATAGCTAACCTTTGGGGGAGGATCCCAAAATGCAGTGTTCATTACTGTTGGATTAGAACAGCCTTGGGTGGGACTCACTGAGTGATAGAGAGGCAAAATCACGAATCTGACCTTCGACTGTTACAATCCGCAAATGTCCTGCATGTGGCATTTCTTTTCTCCCTCCATTCTTCATTGCTTTTTCCTTCCTCCTTCCCCACTATCGTCAGACCTCTAGGACTGAACGCCAGGCCCAAGACAAGCCAGCCTTCACGGCTGCTGACATTGGTCCAGAAAGTGGTAGACAGATGTCTGAATGCCACCTCCACTGCCAAGAAGGAGAGTTTTCTGAAGAAAATGCAAATCAAGTCATCCGCAGTTAGGAGGAGGTGATGATAAACTAACATGTCCCTCTCTTAGAGCCTATGAAAGTCATCTCATCTCTAAACTCCCAACTCAATCACAAGTAAGGCCGACTTCTGCCTCTCCTGTTGGCATTACTCACCTTTGCTTAAGGACCACAGCTACTGAACCACTAATTCCAAGAGGCCCAGTATTAACCCTTTCCTGGCCAGTAGCTCACAACAGCATTCTCACCGGGGGGACCTTTCTCCAGCCTCATCCGTCCGCCTCCCAATCTATTCCTGACCACCTGCCTGATGAACCTTGGGAAGCACCTTCCAGGCCAGGCCATTCCATGTCAATAAGATAGCCCAAGTGCCATCTTCTCGAAGATCAAAACTTGGCCTCTAAGGTTCTCCTGAATTAGGATGGATGGCTCTGCTCAAGCCAACTTGTCTACTTTTTCTCCTTCTTGCCTTCAGGTCTTCCCTGCCCCCAATACAGCCAACTTAACGTCCATAAACAACATCTGCTCTGGGGAACTTTCGCAGGCCCCGAAATGCCCATCGCCTTCCATGTGTGGTAAGACCCATAGCCAGTCAGCTCCTCAAGAACAGGGCATGTCCTACACTTCCCAGTATCTCTGAACAGCATTTCAGACTCAGACTCTTAACACACACACAAATCGATGCTCTGTAAGTATTTGATAATCCACTGAAAATAGCTTCTGTCCATGCTTGTAAATCCATCATTTCAACAGTGGATTTTCAGACCACTAAGGCCTCTTCCCAGAGAAGGCAATGGCACCCCACTCCAGTACTCCTGCCTGGAGAATCCCATGGATGGAGGAGCCTGGTAGGCTGCAGTCCATGGAGTTGCGAAGAGTTGGACATGACTGAGCGACTTCACTTTCACTTTTCACTTTGATGCATTGGAGAAGGAAATGGCAACCCACTCCAGTGTTCTTCCCTGGAGAATCCCAGGGACAGAGGAGCCTCTTGGGCTGCCATCTATGGGGTCGCACAGAGTTGGACATGACTGACACTACTTAGCAGCAGCAGCAGCAAGACCCCTTCCATATCCAATTTGCTCACTGTGAGCCCAAGGAGACTCTGGACTCTGTGTTGTGATCCCCACTCCACCATCTTCCAGGAAATGTACTTAACACCTCGAAGTCTCAGCATCCTCTTTTGTGAAACCAAGGCCCTAACAGTAGTAGTAGTTGTAATACCACCACCATCAACACCCCCCACCAGCTGTGGGCTAGAAACAATGGGAAAGCACTTAGCACAGGGCCGAGCACACAGCAGGTATTCAGTAACCGTTCCCTTTATCTCTTTCTCCTATTATTAGTAAGTTTCCTTAAAGGGGCTTCCCTTGTGGCTCAGCTGGTAAAGAATCCGCCTACAATGCAGCAGACCTGGGTTCAACCCCTGGCTTAGGAAGATCCCCTGGAGAAGGGAACGTCTACCCACTCCAGTATTCTGGCCTGAAGAATTCTATGGACTATATGGTCCATGGGGTCCCAAGGAGTTGGACACGACAGAGCGACTTTCCCTCACTCACCTCTTTAAGGGGACACGGAGCACAGTTGCTTTAACATGGTCCTGTAACAGCAACTTGTGTTCAGATCCCAGCTCAGCTCAGATCCCAGCTGTAGGACCTTGGGGAAATTATTTCACTCAGCTTCAGAGTCTTCAGCTGTAAAAGGGGTTAATAATCCACCTTAAAGGGCTAGTTTAAAAATAAGGGCATACACCTAAAGTTTCCAGTACTTAGTCAGCAATTCACTTCATGTCATTTACAGAACATGATTTCACTTCAGTCAAAACACAACTGAAAAGGGAAAAAAATAAATCCATGTATCCTCTCATCACTGTCACCCCACCCCCCTTTCAGTCACATTAACCCCATACACAAGGCCCTGGGCATTTTGAAACTGAGCAGGACCCTGTGGGGGGCTCTCTTGGGTACATGAGTCTTTCCAGTGCCCTGTTTTTGAGGGAAAAGGAGTGCAGCCTCCTGAGCTCCAAAAGGGCAAACAGCTACTACTGAGGGAGTGAAGGAACGCAGAAAATAAAGGAAAGGAAGTCAAACAACAGTGCAGGGCCTGATTCTGTGCCTCCTGGGGGACGTGGGGAACAATCTGACAACACTCTGAGCTCCTCTACAGGAACCAGCCTCCCACCCTCCCCAGTGGAAGGAAACGTTCAGGCTGAGCAAAAGCACATGGACTCCAGATTGGCTGGAACCAGAAGGCTGATGACTGAGACCCCTGGACCACGCCTCTGTTCCTCCCCACCAACCAATCAGAGGAAGACCATACCCCCTGCAGCCCTCACCCCAAATTCTGCCTATGAAAACTCTTCCCCCAAAACCATCGAGGACTTTAGGTCTTTTGAGCACCAGCTGCCCCGATCTCCTTACTGGGCCCTGTTATCAACCTTACTCCTCTCCAAACAACCATGATTCGGTTTGTTTGGCCTCACTGTGTGTTGGGGACATGAACTCGGGTTTACCAAAAATTTCAGCTGCCAAGCCCCACCTCCGGAGACATCAGCCAGAGTCTTCACATAGTGAATGCCAGAACATTCCATTCGGAGCTGCAAGGAGACCCATTTCCTGAAGGCAAGTACCTGGGTTCTCACTTCCATCACTTTCCCATCTCCAAATAGTCATATCTACTCAGATTTACACTGAGAACCAGCAGGGTCCTTCCTGAAAGGAAAATACACTAAGATAACAAGCTACTTATCAAAAACAAACCTATACTTGAAGCCATTCTAACCAAACAAGAGCCCCATGTGCTGAGAGAAAAATCCACAGGTTTGAATATTCAAACAAGTGGTTGAAATGATACTACCCCAGAAAGGCAGCTCCCAGCCAGAATCACACTCCTATTAAAAAGAAAACACTACTCTTTCAGATCAATTTGCAAGTTTCTGAAAACTCAGAGCGGGCAGTCAGAGCAAAGAGAAGCCTGGTGCACCCACTTTTGCCTTGTATGAGGCTCCGGGGTTCATGCCTTCCACCTCCTCCCAGCTCAAGGCCAGGGCCCAGAAGGCCCCAGTGCTGAATCCTTGGCTCAGGTCCCTCCAGGGCTGGAGGTGAGAGGAAGGGCAAGAAGCCAGCATTCCAGAGGGACAGGAGTGAGCAGGTAACCAGGTTCCCACCAGAAACATGTGTCTTCCCTGCAATGGTCTTACTCCCCAGAGCTGAAAGATGACTTCCTTTTCTTCCCCAAGCACCTACCCGGCCACCCCCTTGATGCCCTGGGCTCCCTCAGGCTCACAGGTTCTTATTCCAGTCCTGCTCAGTCAGCTGGTACAAGGACAGTCATTCCCCCGATGCAGGCCAAGGAAGGCTTGCTGGCACCCAGGGCAAGGGTTAGGGTGCTTCACAAGAGCCCAGGTTTTTAGAGCTGTGGACCCACCGACAGCCCTGGAATCCACTGAGCAGCTCTCGGCCGCACGCTTCCTCACCTCCTTTCACTACCACCTGCTCCTCCACGTGTTGTCAAGTTTTTCTCCTCGCCCGAATCTGCCTGGGGTTCATAGGTGTTCCTCGTTAAATCTATTAAATTAGCTGGATGTTCCCAGCCTAAGGTTCACTGGAAGTAATCAGACACCATGGCAGAGCAGTAACGGGCATCACCCACTGCTCTCCAACCAGCCATGATCTCCATGACCAGAGACTTTTACAACCACCCTCCTGTTTGCAGCTGAAGGAACAGAGGCTCAGAGACTGCAAATAACCAGCCCCAAGTCACACAGCTGACAGGTGGCAGCGCCAGGATGTGAACCCAACTATCAACCACAGAGCTCTCCCTCGTAACCTCTGGACCAGTCTCGTACCTTCCAGCCACTCTCCATCTGTCCTCTCACTGTCCTTCCACTGGAGGAAGGGATGACCTCTTAATAAGCCCAACTCGCCATCATCAGGGGCTGCGTGCTGGGTGGAGGAAGGCAGAGGGGACTGGCTGTGTCAACCCCCAGCTGCATGCAGCTCCTGGAGAGCACCGCTCCCGAGAGACTCAGGCAAGCCAGACCTCACTTTGCAGAAATGAACACTGGAGGCTTATGCTGCAGGCAGGGCTGCACTGCCCCCTCCCAGTCAAGCAAATGTCAAGCAAATGTGTCCAATGACTTGTTGGATGCAAATCGGCCTCATTCCTGGGAAACGCCAGTGTGCAGAGCTCAGAAATCTACACTTCACTTCCCACATGACTCTGATGCCCCTTAGGAATACCTGGACCGGCCCCTCTTTCCAAGAGTGATAGTTCTCAAGACAGACTTGGGAAGGGAATGAGAGACACCCCCCTCAGGAGCTGGTGCCATGATCCCCAATAGAAATAAAACCAAAGAAATAAGCCAAGAAATCTGGAATCTTCCAGGGCATAAAGAGTAAGGTGGGAAGATGGGAGACAGTGAATGACTTTCTAGCTTTGTGGCCCAGGATAAAGCACTCGCTGCCTTTTCTGCTGAGCAACCTCATCATGCTTGAAGGATATAACATTCCCAGATATTCATTTATCAGGCTCATTGTAAAAATAGTGAAGAGAGAGGGAGGAGGGGGGCGAGAGAGAGAGGGGGGAAAGAAAGACGAAGGAAGGAAGGAGAGATGCCTTTTACCTGTCACAGTGACAGGAATAACAGGGCACTTCACACACACACACACACACACAGGAATAACAGGGCCCTTCACACACACACACACACACACACATGGATTTAGACCAGCACTCACCAAAGAAACAGGCGAAATTAATTTCAATGCCATTTATTTAACCCAACCTAGCTAACATATTATTGTAAAACATATAATCAGCATCTCGACATCATTAATGAATCTTCTACGCTGCTTGCTTCATAGTAAGTCTCTAAATGTCAGTGTGCATTTACAGCATATCTCAGTTCAGATTAGCTGCACTTCAAGGGCTCAAACAGCTACATGTGGCCAGTGGCTGCCACATTCAACGGTCCAGATTTAGACAGAGATGGTCAGCTAAAGGGGCTTCCCAGGTGGCTCAGTGGTAAAGAATCTGCCTGCTAATGCAAGAGATTCAGGTTCGATCCCTGGGTCTGGAAGATCCCCTGGAGAAGGAAATGGCAACCTGCTCCGGTATTCTTACCTGGTAAATCCCATGGACAGAGGAGGCTGACAGGCTATATATATAGTCCATGGGTCACAAAGAGTCAGACCTGACTGAGCAATTAAGCAGGTACACACAGGCAGATAAAGAGGAAAAAGAAGGGGTGGAAATAAAACCTTGAACAAAGAACTAAGGGAGTATGGCACCAGTAACATCCACGACCCACAGTCAGTGTTTATAAGGGGTGAGATGTAATTACCTTCAGACTCAACAGTTAGTACGTTAGCAGAGTTACTAATCAAGGGAAAGCTGGTGTCACCTTTTCGGTGCCCAAAGCACCAAGCCCAAATCTTAAGAATCAAAGTCTGTTAGTAACATGGCACCCAGCTGCACATCACACACACCTGCTAGACTTCAAACCTCAATGTGAACTCTCCCTCACATAGAGCTCAGGCCTCCAAGGGAAGTAGCTGAGAGCTGCCCTCTCAAGTCCTGTGGGCATAAGCTCCACCCAGGGAAATAAAACAGCAGGGCCCTCCCATCTACAAGCTGTAAAGGGGAAGAAGGACACAGGCAGCTGAAGAAAGGAGAAGATGACTTAGCACTTGCAGTGGGCAAAGTATCGGCCCACAATCATGTCCTTGTCCCAACTCTAAGAACTTGGCAATGTTGCTTTACATGGCTAAAGGGACTCTGCTGATGTGATGCAGTTAAGGATCTTGAGATGGGAAGAATACCCTGGATTATTCAGATGGGCCCAAGGTTTCATAAAAAGGGTTCTTATAAAACAGCAGCAGGAGAGTCAGAATCAGAGAGGCGTGGAATCCCAGAAGCAGAAGTCACAGTAACGTGATCACTTGCTTTGAAGATGGAGGGAGTGCCAAGATCCTCTAGAAGCTGGGAAAGTCCAGGAAACAGTCTCCCCTTCCAGAAATAATGCAATCCTGTTGATACCTTGATTTTAGCCTGGTGAGACCTCTACTGGTCTCCAGGACTTTAATGAATCAGTATTAAGTCACCAAGTTTGTACCAACTTGTTACAGCAGCAGCAGAAAACTAGCATACCATCTGTAGAGTGGTCAGCTAGACACACACATGGGTTATGACCCTGCAAGGTGTCCACAGTGGTAACTAGCTGTCCCTGTAGTAATGGTAGTGGCCACCACCTGCTGTTGCTTAGTCACTAAGTTGTGTCCAACACTCTTTTGTGACTCCATGGATTGCAGCCTGCCAGGCTCCTCTGTCCATGGGATTTCCCAAGCAAGAACACTGCAGTGGGTTGCCACTTCCTTCTCCAGGGGCTCTTCCCAACCCAGGGATTAAACCTACGTCTCCTGCATTGGCAGGCGGACTCTTTGCCACTGAGCCACCTGGGAAGCCCGCTACCATGTACTGAGGGCTTACTAAATCACAAGTACCCTAATTACTTCACCAACATTTTTAAAAATACACTTTTCATTTTGGAATAATTTTCAATTTACTGAGAAGTTTCAAAGATTGTACAGAGTCCCTGTATCTGTTCACCCAGCTTCCTGAATATGCCAACCTCTTACACAACCGTGAAACATTTGTCAAAACCAAGAAATTAACATCAGCACAATACCATTAACGAAACTACAGACTATCCTTGGATTCCACCAATTGTCACATATATTTTATCTCCCAAGAACCCTGTAAGGTGAGTATCATTCTAATTGCCATGTGATAAACGAGGATGCTAAGGCTTAATAATATCCAGTCACTGACTCATGGTCATAACAGTGAACACTAGCAAGGCCTTTCAACTTGATACCACTGTTTGGCTTTTCAACTTGACCCCTATACTATAAGGTCTCCTGGATATCATCATTCCCATTTTATAGGACAGGAAAGCCCNTCTCCTGCATTGGCAGGCGGATTCTTTGCCACTGAGCCACCTGGGAAGCCCGCTACCATGTACTGAGGGCTTACTAAATCACAAGTACCCTAATTACTTCACCAACATTTTTAAAAATACACTTTTCATTTTGGAATAATTTTCAATTTACTGAGAAGTTTCAAAGATTGTACAGAGTCCCTGTATCTGTTCACCCAGCTTCCTGAATATGCCAACCTCTTACACAACCGTGAAACATTTGTCAAAACCAAGAAATTAACATCAGCACAATACCATTAACGAAACTACAGACTATCCTTGGATTCCACCAATTGTCACATATATTTTATCTCCCAAGAACCCTGTAAGGTGAGTATCATTCTAATTGCCATGTGATAAACGAGGATGCTAAGGCTTAATAATATCCAGTCACTGACTCATGGTCATAACAGTGAACACTAGCAAGGCCTTTCAACTTGATACCACTGTTTGGCTTTTCAACTTGACCCCTATACTATAAGGTCTCCTGGATATCATCATTCCCATTTTATAGGACAGGAAAGCCCAAGGAGAAGCAAGTTACCCAAAGGCTTGCTACTAGAAGCAGCAGCAAGCCTGGGGGTGTCTGACTCCAAAGACCATGGTCCAGCAACACCATCACCCTCCTGGACACAAAGGCATAAGAAGCTGCCAGGGCCCATGAGAGCCTCATGAAATCACGAAAATATGATGGCTGTGTTGGGAAAGGAGGGGATCAGGCCTCCAGGCAAAGCCTACCTGTCTAGGGCCACTAGTTAACTACGACTCTCAGGCAGCAAATAGAAACCCAAGAGGCCCCCTAGAGAGTTCCTTACAAGAAGCTTTCTTAGAGGACTGGGCAGCAGAAGGAGCTGCCACCAATGACTCTCCTGAATCCAACTTCCATCAGACCTGCAGGATCCTTGCCACGGGGCCTTTACAGGATTACAATGAGCTCCTTGAAAACATTCCTCCCCCTAAAGCAGTTATATTTCAATTCGTTTCCTGGGGGATCCTGCACCTCCCACCTTTTAGCCCTGAGATTCTACCACTTCAGTCCAAAAAAGTAGAAAGAAGAGCTTTGCCCACTGTGAAGTCATGAACAAACTCACACACAATGACACACAAGTGATAACAGGAACCAATGTTCCTGGACTGCCCACAACAAGCCACCTTGTTCATTCTTCCCCAGTCTTTCTTTCTTTGGTGGCATTCNAGTCCAAAAAAGTAGAAAGAAGAGCTTTGCCCACTGTGAAGTCATGAACAAACTCACACACAATGACACACAAGTGATAACAGGAACCAATGTTCCTGGACTGCCCACAACAAGCCACCTTGTTCATTCTTCCCCAGTCTTTCTTTCTTTGGTGGCATTCCATGATTTACAGGTCTCAGAGCACCGTGACAGGGACTATCTGGCTATCTACACATCTCTCTGGGTTGATTCTCAAACCAGCACCCTCACCTGGGAGCTTGTTAGAAATGCACGTTCTCAGGTCACATTTCAGGCCTAGGCAATCAAACTCTGGGGGATTGGACCCAACAATCAGCATGTTAACAAGCCCTGCTGGTGTTTCTGATGCCTGATAGCTTGAGAACCACTAAACTCTATAACCCCTGTGATCCACCATGGCCGACCTATAACCTAGGCGTGTTTGCAAAATTCTCTGTCTGCAGGCAAACACGATGTAATACACCAACTGCAGGCCCAGAGCAGGAGATCACAGCCTGGCTGGGGCAGCAGTATTCATTCATCACATATTAGGAAGCAGTGTAAGCCAGTGCAGGCCAGGCCTGTGTCACGTGCTAAGGACCATCCTTGGCTTCAAGAGAAGAGAGCCTCCCTGGTGGCTCTGATGGTAAAGAGTCTGCCTGCAATATGGGAGGCCCGGTACAAACCCTGGGTTGAAAAGATCTCCTAGAAAAGGAAATGGCAACCCACTCCAGTATTCTTGCCAGGAAAATCCCACGGATGGAAGAGCCTAAAGGGTTATAGTTCATGGGGTCACAAAGAGTTGGACCCGACCGAGAGACTAACACACACAAGGGAGGAGAGCTTAAAGGCATCAGTCAAACAAACCTAAAGATGAACAGAAATTATAAACTGGCAAACACTATGAGAGAAAAAAATGGGAGTGCCATTATACAGAATGACAGGGTTCTCTTCTCACCTCAATGGTCAAGGGAGGCCTCCCTAAGGAAAAGACACTTAGACTAAGACACAGAGGAGGAGCAGGAGTCGGCCAGGCAAAGAGGGAAGGAGACGAACATTCACAATATACAGAAAAGCTTGTGCAAAGGCCCTGTGGAGAAAGAATGGTGCTTTGGAGATGCTGAGCGAAGCCAGGGTGGGCAGAAAACAGAGAAGGAAGCAGGAGTTGTCCTTGGGAAGTAAGAGAAGCTGTCCAGCCTTGTATCCTGCTACACCTCAGAGGCTTGGTTAGGTGTCTGCGTTGGAGTCTAGACTTAGAAGATCCATGAATTTTAGGTGGAACATCGACAATAAACATAATTTATTCAGTTGTGGTCTAAGTGTTCCATGTAAAAAGATAACCCTTACAACAACTCATGAGTAGGTTCTATTAGCATCATCGTCTCCATTTTGGGGATGAGGACAGAATGTAAGTTGCCCCAAGTCACCCAGCTAGTAGAAGGACTAGAATCCAGAAGGACCAACTTCAGGCTTCCCTGGTGGCTCAGTGGTAAAGAATCCTCCTGCAATGCAGAAAACACTGGAGACACGGGTTTGATCCCTGAATGGGGAAGATCCCTCAAGGAGGACATGGCAACCCACTCCAGTATTCTTGTCTGAAGAACCCACGGACAGTGGAGACTGGTGGGCTACAGTCCAGAGTTTCGCAGAGCTGGACATGACTGAAGTGACTGAGCACACACACAGGACCAACTTCAGAATCCAAGCTCTGGATCACCTTGAGACAAGGCCTCTCAGTGGTAGAAGACAGATGGCAGTGATACGGTTTGCATTTCAAAAGCTGGTGGAAGATGCTGTATAGATAGGGAAGAAAAGACAGATGCAGAGGCCACTGCATCTTCCCAGGAAAAAATAGCACATCTGGGTCTGGGTGGTGGGAGAAAAAGATGTTCATCAAGAGAGATGTCTGGGTGCAGAGAAAAAGTGGTCTCTCCCGGGGGTTGCNAAAAAAGGAAAAAAAAGGGAGAGAGAAAGTGGACTTCCCTGGTGGTTCAGTGGTTAAAGAACCCACCTGCCAATGCAGACATTGTTTCAATCTCTGGTCTGGGAAGATTCCACATGTCTCAGAGCAGCTAAGTCCAGGAGCCACAACTCCTGAGGCCCAAGGGCCTTGAGCCTATGCTCCACAACAAGAGATTACCCCCCGTCCTGTGCCTCAACTAGAGAAAGCCCACACACAGCAATGGAGACCCAGTGCAGTCAAAATTAATTAATTAATTGAAAATAAATAAAATATCATCTGTCAACAACAACCCCCCAAAAAAAGAGAGAGAGAAAGCTACAGCCCTGCCCTTGCTCCACTTGAAGGGGCCAACAAAATTCTGATGACATAGGAAACATAAAGAGACAGGATGGGAAAGAGAACCCCATCTCTCTGGGCCTGAACCCCCACAGCATGAGGCCCTGAGGAGCCTCCCTTCCCAAGGAAACATAAGCAATGGTTAAAGCACCACGCAGGGAGCTCTAGGGGAAGTACAGCCGAGATTCGGAGCTGATGGTCCTCCAGTGGCCTTTAAGATGCCGAGTGAATGGCTTAATCACCCAGCAGGGCCTAGTACGAGATACACAAAACTCCTCCGAGACAGCGGGCCTATAAATGGAAAGCATTATCATTTGTAACAGGATTAATAACAACACAGGCTTGAAACCAACAGACACCACTGGATTATTTTTCCAACCTCTTCAGGCAGACCACTGAATTCAAGAGATGGTTTTATGTCTTTGTTTTCAAGCAAGACAGAACTTCCTCCNGAGATACACAAAACTCCTCCGAGACAGCGGGCCTATAAATGGAAAGCATTATCATTTGTAACAGGATTAATAACAACACAGGCTTGAAACCAACAGACACCACTGGATTATTTTTCCAACCTCTTCAGGCAGACCACTGAATTCAAGAGATGGTTTTATGTCTTTGTTTTCAAGCAAGACAGAACTTCCTCCCAGTAGACAGTAGGACTCCCGGACTGCCTCCAGGGAATTTACTTCTGATGCGTCTGTCCTGCCAATGACAGGCTGCCTGAAGTGCAAGGGTCAAAAAAGCAAAATGAAAAAATACAGTCTGGAAGAAGGTCCAGAGGATTTTTACAATTCTGATTAAAAAAAAAAAAAGACCAAAGATCTCCAGATCAAGCATCAGTACTTTAAAAATGGCTTAAGGGGAAGCAGGGGTGGGGTTTTGGAAATAGGAGGAAGATAGTCAAAAGGTACAAACTTCCAGCTATCAGCTAAACAAGTACTACGAATGTAGCCTACTGCATGAGAAATACAATTAACATTGCTGTTATACTTGTTACGTTATACTCAAAAGTTGTTAAGAGAGTAAATCCTAAGAGTTCACCTCACAAGGAAAAAATGTTTCCATTTGTTTAATGCTGTATCTATATGAGATGATGGATGTTCACTGAACTGATTGTGCTTATCACTTTATAATGAATATAAGTCATCATGCTGTACAACTGAAACATACACAGTGCTTATAAACTTATACAGTGTATAAGTATATATCTGTATGTGAAACAAAGTTGTTCAGTTGTGTCTGACTCTTTGCAACTCCAAGGACTATATGGTGGTGGTGGCTTAAGTCGCTAAGTGGTGTCCAACTCTTGTGATTCCATGAACAGAGAAGCCTGGCAGGCTACAGTCCATGGGATTCTCCAGGCCAGAATACTGGAGTGGGTAACCTTTCCCTTCTCTAGGGGATCTTTCCAACCCAGGGATCGAACCCAGGTCTCCCACATGGCGGGCAGATTCTTTACGAGCTGAGCCACAAGGGAAGCCCATATATCTGTATATAGCTCAATAAGAGGAGAAGAAAATAAAAACTTAGGAAATGTGGAAGTGTTTCCTAAACTGTGCTTCTTGAAGCACCTGGGGTGTTGGCTACGAAGGTGAACTCCATGTCTTGGGACAGGGTTGCAGGGGCTGAGATCTGCCTTTTTATTTATTTATTATTTATTTATTTATTTTTAGCCCTGGGGTGAGGAGCGGTCTGGGACTGCTGTAGGGAAAGGAGAGGGCACGGAGGAGTCGGGGAGGGCCGTGGGAAACAGAGGCAAGGAAAGTGAGGGATCTAGGTGGAGGCACTGGAGAGAGCTTGCAGTGTTCCGGAATGCCTCTGAGGAGCCTGTGGGGGCAATTAAGTGAGATCTGCCTTTTTAATAAGCTCCTTCAGTCCTTTCTTATACAACTGAAATAGGTAAACTACTGCCCTATGGATGGCTGAAGTCTGAGACTGATCCCAACTTTTATTTATTTTTTTTCACGATTTTTTTTACGTGGATCATCTTTCAAGTCTTTACTGAATTTGTTACAACATTGCTTCTTCTGTTTTATGTTTTGATTTTGGGGCTGTGAGGCATGTGGGATCTTAGTTCCCTGACCAGGGATCAAACCTGCAACCCCTGCATTGGAAGGCAAAATATTAACCACTGGACCACCAGGGAAGTCCCCCAACTTTTCTTTTAAAACCATGATAGTCTCAATCATGTCTGTGTGTAACTTGGGAGATAAAACAGAGTTCACCATGCTCACCAGCCCAAGACTCTGGTCCCTAAATCTTTCAACAAGCACTTATTATTTGAAAAAATAAAAAGACATTGATTTTTACATTTGCTTCCTTTATTTTCCTTTGGTGAAGTTTCTATGGACTAGCCGTGATCTACAAAAGTCAGCATCTGGAGACAGAAAGATGAGGTGTCCCCATGGTGGTGAGCTAGTCCACCTTGCTCCATGAGAAGCTCCTGCAAGTCTCCCTTACTTACGTTTCATCAGCCTGACAACTATGTGAAACACAGACATACTTTCCAGATCTAGGTCTCGGAAGGCATAGAGGGAAACTGAATCAAAGCACACAGAACCTGGAGGGATGGGGGTTAAATTTGTCAAGAGCCCAGGTCACAACAGCCTCAGGCCCAGACATCTGACACTTTCTCCCACTGAGTCACAGAGCCTCACAGAGATACAGCGATGGGGCTGAAGTGGAAGTCATTTGTCGTATAACTTTGAACAAATATCCTACTATCAGATCACACCACCCAGAGTGTGCGCTTTCTCCATCATTTTGTAACTCCTCTAATTATCTCGTGGAAAGCATGATTAGGTCATATTATGTTTTTTTGTGTTAAAAACATGCAGTTCTTACATATAAACATTTAAGATTCTCTAGGGTGATGTTAATCCCAATACGCATTTTCCCACTTTTCGAATACACTGGGAGGCTCTAAAGATGGAAGCAGCTGGATCTTCTCTTGAGTTCTGAGAGGCTGACATACAGAATGGGTGGTGAGGCTGACTGGGCACCAGTGTAGTCTCCTAATTGCCAGAGATGAAATCTACTACTGGAGATCTCCAGGCATGGGTGTCAGGAGAAAGACATGAGGGTGTTTCCAGATTGACATCTTCTCAACTAGGCCTCTGTGTCTTTGGTATATTACCTGCCCAGTGGCAGTCATGAACTAGGGAGCAACAAACATTGGTAGCTTCTCTACACAGACACCAAGAGAGCCAGAGCTCAGAAAAATATGACAGATCTTGATTTGGGGGTTTGCTTTTTAATAGGTAAAGGTCTCCCTCCTTCTCTGTCTCCCCGAATAACCTTGCTGNTACCTGCCCAGTGGCAGTCATGAACTAGGGAGCAACAAACATTGGTAGCTTCTCTACACAGACACCAAGAGAGCCAGAGCTCAGAAAAATATGACAGATCTTGATTTGGGGGTTTGCTTTTTAATAGGTAAAGGTCTCCCTCCTTCTCTGTCTCCCCGAATAACCTTGCTGGTGTTTCTTTAAGACAGGGTTGAACAAGCTGCCATCTAAATCCTAAGAGGCCAGGGGAAGGGAACACCATGTACTGGGCCCCATTTAGGTGCTCAGCCCACTGGCGAGTACTTCATTCACTTCTGATGTCTAACATCCACTGTGTGTGCTGCTTATCTGGTTATTTTCTGTGGCCCCTCCAACAGTCCCAGCCCTAGCCTGTGCCCTGACCAGCTGGCACCTGTGGATTACATCACCAGGACTCCTCTGCCTGCTGGCTTCCCAATGGTTGGGCCCAGCAGTAGATAGGAGAACAGAAGAGACAGGGCAGGGTGTTTCTTCCCAGCTCCATCTTCTTGGATGCCACCATCTTGGGGGGAGATTCTTCTTGAATGCTCCTCCCCAGTTCCAGATTCCACTGGGCTCCAGTAAGTCTACTTTCTCCCATCCCCCTCAAGCCTAGCAGACACACTGGTTTCCCACTGTTGTCCATCCTCTCGTGCCTCACAGTACCTGGCCAACACCTCTGAAACTGCTCCCTTCCTTAGTCTTCATTCAAACCATCTGGGGTGAATTCTGGTTTTGGTCACATGATCTAATACTGGCTCTCACCCTAAACATAACTGCTTCTGCAAGTGAGATGAAATACAGTCGATACACTGGGGTAGGGGGTAGGGCAGGTTGTCCATTTCTAAGAATATGTTATTCTGGTCTAAGTACTTCCCTGAGAAGAAGTGATAAGGCTAACTCATCATCAGTGTGGCCTTGGACCCAACTGCTAAACCAGCCAGATGATAGCAATCCCCAAATGTGGGTTCAGGGCCTCTAGGCTGTCTACAGTGGTTGCACTGGGATTTTTTTTTTTTTAAATTTACCTCTTGTTTTCTGTGTACTAATTGAAAAAAGAACTCTGAGAGGACCAAGGACCACCTCAAGCTCCTTTGGGGAATACAATTTGCAAAGAGAGTCCTGATAATAGCTGGCTACACTTCAGGCAGATTCTTTACCATTTGAGTTACCTGGGAAGCCCCACTTGATAATAGCTACCTATCACCAACCTTGTACAGATTTCACAGCAGCCCTGAGAGGAAGCCTTTGTAGTCCCCATCTGACATGAGCAAACAGATTCAGAGAAGTTTGCAAGGATAAGCGGCTTGCCCCAAGGCCCACACCCCAGATGGGCCTGACCCCAATGCAGTTCTTTCCTGTCCATCCCACTAGTTCTTAAAAGAGGGAAATAAGAATCCACAGTCTTCCAACTACTTCTGAATTGTGCCTATAGGGATCAGGCTCCCTAGTTGAAGGCAAATGAAAAACAGCAAAGAAAAGGAATTTAATCTCAAGGAACAATTTAGCTCAGCAATTAGTTTTGAAAGCTCTCTATGTGAAATAACTTGTATAGTATGTCTGCATGGGGTAACACATATAGTATAATCCCACTGTGGGTGTATGTGTGGATGTGTGTGTCTACAAGGATTAATTATGCAAAAAAATTGTCGGCAACAGTTATATCTAGGAAGGTGAGTGAGCTGTGCTCTTTGTACAGTTTGAATTTTCTATCGTAAGCATGAAACTGAAGTTCTTATTTAAAGAATCAGAAAGCANCACATATAGTATAATCCCACTGTGGGTGTATGTGTGGATGTGTGTGTCTACAAGGATTAATTATGCAAAAAAATTGTCGGCAACAGTTATATCTAGGAAGGTGAGTGAGCTGTGCTCTTTGTACAGTTTGAATTTTCTATCGTAAGCATGAAACTGAAGTTCTTATTTAAAGAATAAGAAAGCAGGCAGAGGGACAAGACAATGGCACCCCACTCCAGTACTCTTGCCTGGAAAATCCCATGGGCAGAGGAGCCTGGTAGGCTGCAGTCCACGGGGTCATGAAGAGTTGGACAAGACTGAGCAACTTCACTTTCACTTTTCACTTTTCCGCATTGGAGAAGGAAACGGCAACCCACTCCAGTGTTCTTGCCTGGAAAATCCCAGGGATGGAGGAACCTGGTGGGCTGCCGTCTATGGGGTCGCACAGAGTCGGACACAACTGATGTGACTTAGCGCAGCAGCAGCAACACACTGGGATTACAGGCCTCACTTCCATAAATTGTAATTAATTAGTCTAGTAGTCTGGCATTATGACTCAGGTGGGGCTTTCCAGGTGGCTCTGTGGTAAAGAATCCACCTGGCAATGCAGGAAGACTCAAGAGATGTGGACTGTATCCCCGGGTCAAGAAGATCCCCTGGAGGAGGAAATGGCAACTCCCTCCAGTATTCTTCCCATGGACAGAAGAGCCTGGCAGGCTAGAGGCCATGAGGTCATGAAGAGTTGGATACGACTGAGCACACGCGCATGCGCACACATACACACACACAAACACACAAATGACCCAGGCACCAGCAATACTTGAAGCTCCCAGGTAATTGGTATAGGCAGCCAGGGTTGAGAGTCACTCTGTTAGTCCCAGTTCCTTGGTATAAAATTTAAACACAAAGAGGAGGGACTTAACCTTTTGTATGCCTCAGACCCCAGGGCAATGAGGTGATGGTTCTAGAAGTCTCCTCCATATGATGTTTTTAAATACATAAAACACAAAACATTTCAAAACAAAGGATACATAGATTTCATCATCACCATGTGTTAAAACTGTGATACAGTAATATGTGTTTCTTTATTAATACAAGTAATAAGATGGAAAAATAGCTCTGGGATCTAGCATTATTTTGAAATAATGATGTATGTGTATTGTCTGGTGGTTTCTGCACAGATGCAATTCAATACAGATATATAGGGACAAAATCAGGATCCTTTTAACACTACTTTGATTTGCTGCCTAGGTTCATAATGGAAGAAAATGCCAAACTTCAGTTAGCATTCATTGTACATAAAGATGGGATTTTTTTTTTTTTCCCCATTCAAGCTCACAGATTCCCAGGTATTAAGAGAGAAGGACAGGTCATACCAGCATCAATATTACCACAATAAGCTATGCTATATGATCTTACACTATAAGGTATAAGATCTCAAACAGAAGGACAAGGGAAAAAACAACTTTAACCTTGTTGTTCGGCCACTAAATCATGTCTGATTCTTCGTGACCCCAAGAACTGCAGCATGCCAGGCTTCAAATTTTGAGCAAACTCCGGAAGACAGTGAAGGACAGGGAAGCCTGGTGTGCTGCAGCTCATGGGCCCACAAAGAGTCGGACACAACTGAGCGACTGAACAGCAACCTGTCCATTGCATCAGTGATGCGGTTCAACGACCTCATCTTCTGTCGACCCCTTCTCCTGCCCTCAGTCTTTCCCAGCATCAGGGTCTTTTCCAATGAGTCAGCTTACCACATTAGGTGGCCAAAGTATTGGAGCTTCAGCATCAGTCCTTCTAGTGAATCTTCAGAGTTGATTTCCTTTAGGATCAACTTTATCACGTGCTAATTTCCAGTAGAAGCTGTCCTCCCCCCACCCCCTGCCATTTTTTTAAAGTAACTCTGTAAGGCTCCTTCAAGACATGAAAAATGTACATTTCCTGAAAACTAACTACACTGTACGTTTTAATTACAGCAGTATTTTTCAAGTATCACTTCTTGTGAAAGGATCCCTGTTCCTTCCACTCAAAAGACTCCACTGTTTTATCTGCCTCAAGACATCCATCACAGGAGTGCCAATATCTTGGGACTTAACAGGAGGTTTTTGGAAACTTTCTAAGAGTTTAATCAATAGGTTCTTTTTCATACTGTGCTGTGCTGCCTACATAGAATCTGAATGCTTTTTTTTCCCTTTCATCTGAATTTAAAATGGAATTTACCATGTATTAAGTGACTGTTACACTGCAGGCACAGCACTGGGCTCTTTTCCTGAATTAGTCCTAATGCTCATATCCACGCTGACTACTATCCCACTTTGTAACACAGAAATAAAAGAATGAGGAGTTTCACAACAGAGCTTGATACTGTAAAGTCACTCTCTCAGGAAGGAAAAAGGGAAAGGAAAAGAAAGCCCCCAATATATCAACATCTGTGTTGAAACTCCAGTTTTAAATCAAAAGGTAGTTATTTTCATCTAAACAATAAAATATTTTAAAATATTTTCCTGGAGTGGGGAGGGACTACCACACCTTGTATCCTAGCAACAGACTGAGCTAAGTAATTCAAAGGCCTATTTTTCCTTCATATCCATATTTTTCTGAAGAATGACTGCTAAAGCTTCTTCCATCCTTCCATTCTCAAAGTACACAGCACTCTGATTAAGCACAAGAAGAGAAGAGCATAGTCAGACCCAGGATACAGACTGTCCACGCAAGCAGCACCCAGAGATGAGAGAAACCCAGCCTCTAAGACAGGCACCCAGCAAGCTTGGCCTCTGTAACAACAAAACACCTTGGGGAGGGTCCCCAGGCCACCAACATTGTCATCATTTTCAGATAAGAAAGTTCTTGTTCTGTAACTACAAAACAGCTTTTGAAACAACCGTCAGTTCAGTTCAGTTCAGTTAAGTCTCTCAGTCGTGTCCGACTCTGCGACCCCATGAATCACAGCATGCCAGGCCTCCCTGTCCATCACCAACTCCCGGAGTTCACTCAGACTCACGTTCATAGAGTCCGTGATGCCATCCAACCATCTCATCCTCTGTCATCCCCTTCTCCTCCTGCCCCCAATCCCTCCCAGCATCAGAGTCTTTTCCAATGAGTCAACTCTTCACATGAGGTGGCCAAAGTACTGGAGTTTCAGCTTCAGCATCATTCCTTCCAAAGAACACCCAAGACTGATCTCCTTTAGAATGGACTGGTTGGATCTACCTGCAGTTAAAGGGACTCTCAAGAGTCTTCTCCAACATCCATTATTTGAAATGCTCTCCGAACTCATTTCCTTTGACTTAATATCTGAAATTGGGGTGGCAGTGGAGGCGGGCGGTATTTGCATTATTTTGTTTTCTGCTTCCTGTGAAATCAGTTCCTCAAGAATGCATTTCATGAGGTGAGGGAGCCTCATAATTAAGGAGCTGTTTCAATATTAAACACCTTAAGAAAACTCAGGATGTCCCAAACTCTCCTTGAGACAGTATAGAGGCTGGGGAAAGAAACCCACGAAAGAGATCACAAGGCAAAGAGCAGCAACGTTAAGGATACCTTTACAGCACAATAGGAAGTCAGCGATTCACCCTTTGTTCTTATCTGGCTCCTCCACCAGGGCAGAAAGATACATGAAACTGCGGGTGTGGTGAAGGATTTCCAGGAAGAGAAAAAACTGGCATTTATTGAGCCTGTCTGAGTGAACTCCGGGAGTTGGTGACGGACAGGGAGGCCTGGCATGCTGCGATTCATGGGGTCACAGTCGGACACGACTGAGCGACTGAACTGAACTGAACTGAGCAAGTTTAAGGGGCTTCCACAAGTGTCATCAACTCCTCTGATCTTTCCCGTAACCTTATCAAATAGAAAATCACCTCTCCGATTTTAAAATAAAATCAGTTGTCAGAGAGGTTAAGCAACTTCGCCCAGAAGCACAGAGCTCATAACAGCAGTCAGAATTGGAAGAAAGATTGCCTAGACCCAGGATCTCACTTTCTCCTCCTCTGACTCCCCAAATCTTGAGTTATTTCAGCTCAAATTCCAAGGTTTAGGAAAACATTATCCCAGGTTGTTAAAAAATCTCCCCTAGATCATAATCTCTTGGGAGGAGGGGGANGTCAGAATTGGAAGAAAGATTGCCTAGACCCAGGATCTCACTTTCTCCTCCTCTGACTCCCCAAATCTTGAGTTATTTCAGCTCAAATTCCAAGGTTTAGGAAAACATTATCCCAGGTTGTTAAAAAATCTCCCCTAGATCATAATCTCTTGGGAGGAGGGGGAACAACATTAATGAATATTCATGAAATCAGAAGAAAACGGGGGAAACGTCCAACTTAAAAAAAAACTGGGTTGGGGATGGATTCCAGAAACAGTTGATGTTTATTGGTATTCAGGTGTTACAAGGAATATCCATCAAACTGTTGGTGATTAATTTTAAAAGGTGATCCACAGTGCATAATGGGTTTGCACAAAGCCAGTGACTCCACAGAAATTTTATGCCCTTTCTGGAAAATACCCATACCTGGCTAACCAGGCAATGGTGAGAGACATAGGAGACACAGGGCTTCTCCTTCAGCAAGTCATTTGACCTGCTCTCCCATGTGACATTACTCCCAAAGATGTCATCCCAGGCCTGTGAACCTCCTAAACCAGTTACTATCACAACTATTTTCTTTTTTTAAATTTAATTTTATTTTAGCATTTAGCTGATTTACAATGTTGTACAGAGCAAAGTGATTAAGTTATACATACCCAGGTCTCCTGCACTGCACACATATTCTTTACCATCTGAGCTAACAGGGAAGCCCCTATACATATACAAACATATATTCATTATTTTTCAGATTGTTTTCACATGTCGGTTTTCATAGAATATTGAGTATAGTTATTGAGTATTGAGTGCTATACTGTAGGTCCTCATTGATTATCTATTTTATAATATAGTAGTATCTATCTGTTAATCCCACAGACACACAAATATGGACAGTAGCGTGCATCTGTTAATCCAAAGGTCTAATCAAAGCCATGATTTTTCCAGTGGTCATGTATGGATATCAGAATTGGACTATAAAGAAAGCTGAGTGCTGAAGAATTGATGCTTTTGAACTGTGGTGCTGGAGAAGACTCTTGAGAGTCCTTTGGACTTCAAGGAGATCAAACCAGTCAATCCTAAAGGAAATCAGTCCTGAATATTCACTGGAAGGGCTGATGCTGAAGTTCCAATACTTTGGCCATGTGATGCAAAAAGCCAACTCATTAGAAAAGACCCTGATGCTGGGAAAGATTAAAGGCAGAAGGAGAAGGGGACAACAGAGGATGAGGTGGTTGGATGGCATCACCAACTCAATGGACATGAGTTTCAGCAAGTTACAGGAGTTGGTGATGGACAGAGAAGCATGATAGACCATGCGGTTGCAAAGTGTCGGACACGACTGAGCGACTGATCTGTTAATCCCAAACTCCTAATTTATCCCTCCCCCCACCTCTCCCCTTTGGTAACCATAAATTTGTTTTTGAATTCTGTGAGTCTGTTTATCTTTTGTAAATAAGTTCCTCAGAACCATTTTGACCACACATTCCATTAGTAAAAATGAGCGTGCACCCCTAATTTATTTATTTAAAAATAAACATGTAAATATAACTAAAACAAAAATCCTCAATATTCGAGGGGAAAATACATGTTAAAGGTGGGGGAGTCCTAAGACAGCAGAGGAACATGATGGGGAGACCACTTTCTCCCCCACAAATTCATCGAAAGAACATTTGAATGCTGAGCAAATTCCACAAAACAACCTCTGAACGCTGGCAGAGGACACTAGGCACCCAGAAAGGCAGCCCATTGTCTTCGAAAGGAGTGCTGTATGGATGGAGAAGTTTTGAGACTACTGTAAGAATAAGAAAACCAGAAGCAGGAGGCTTAAGTCCAAAAGCTGAGAACACCAGAGAAATCCCGACTCCAGGGAACATTCATTGATAAGACCTCATCCAAAAGCCTCCATACCTACACTGAAACCAAGCTCCACCCAAGAGCCAACAAGCTTCAGAGCAAGACATCACACAAATTCTCCAGCAACGCAGGAATATAGCCCTGAGCTGTAATATACAGGCTGTCCGAAGTCACACCAAACCCATAGACATCTCAAAACTCACTACTGGACACTTCACTGCATCCAGAGAGAAGAAATCCAGCTCCACCCACCAGAACACCAATGGAAGCTACCCTAACCAGGAAACCTTGACAAGCCACTTGTCCAACTCCACCCACAGGGAGGAACCTCCACAATAAAGAAGAACCACGAACTGCCAGAATACAGAAAGGCCACCCCAAACACAGCAATCTAAACAAGATGAAAAAGCAGAGACACACACAGCAGGTAAAGGAACGGGATAAATGCCCACCAAACCAAACAGAAGAAGAGGAGATAGGGAGTCTAGCTGAAAAAGAATTCAGAATAATGATTGTAAAACTGATCGAAAATCTTGAAAACAAAATGGAGTTACAGATAAATAGCCTGGAGACAAAGATTGAGAAGATGCAAGAAAGGTTTAACAAGGATCTAGAAGAAATAAATGTCAGGAAGGGTGGTGGTAAGGAGATAACCCTCGTCCAAGGTAAGGAGCAGCGGCTGTGCTTTGTTGGATCAGCTGTGAAGAGATACCCCACGCCCAAGGTAAGAGAAACCCAAGTAAGATGGCAGGTGTTGCAAGAGTGCATCAGAGGGCAGACACACTGAAACCATACTCACAGAAAACTAGTCAATCTAANAACAAAGCCAAAAGCTGGTTCTTTGAGACGATAAATAAAATTGACAAACCATTAGCCAGACTCAAGAAACAAAGGGAGAAGAAGCAAATCAACAAAATTAGAAATGAAAATGGAGAAATCACAACAGACAACACAGAAATACAAAGGACCATAAGAGACTACTATCAGCTACTATATGCCAATAAAATGGACAATGTGGAAGAAATGGATAAATCCTTAGAAAAGTATAACTTTTCCAAACTGAACCAGGAAGAAATAGAAAATCTTAACAGACCCATCATAAGCATGGAAATTGAAACTG
This sequence comes from Neotragus moschatus, assembly GCA_006410615.1. Classification (NCBI taxonomy): domain Eukaryota; kingdom Metazoa; phylum Chordata; class Mammalia; order Artiodactyla; family Bovidae; genus Neotragus; species Neotragus moschatus. The sequence goes on along the minus strand of SJYA01000399.1, from coordinate 1,529,275 downwards.
TTATCAGAAATCTTCCAGCAAACAAAAGCCCAGGATCAGATGGCTTCACAGCTGAATTCTATCAGAAATTTAGAGAAGAGCTAACACCTATCCTACTCAAACTCTTCCAGAAAATTGCAGAGGAAGGTAAACTTCCTAACACATTCTATGAGTCCACCATCACCCTAATACCGAAACCTGACAAAGATGCCACAAAAAAAGAAAACTACAGGCCAATATCACTGATGAACATAGATGCAAAAATCCTTAACAAAATCCTAGCAAACAGAATCCAACAATATATTAAAAAACACTGGTGAAAGAAATCAAAGAGGACACTAATAGTTGAAGAAATATACCATGTTCATGGATTGGAAGAATCAATATAGTGAAAACGAGTATATTACCCAAAGCAATCTATAGATTCAATGCAATCCCTATCAAGCTACCAATGGTATTTTTCACAGAACTAGAACAAATAATCTCACAATTTATATGGAAATACAAAAAGCCTCGAATAGCCAAAACAATCTTGAGAAAGAAGAATGGAACTGGAGGAATCAATCTGCCTGACTTCAGGCTATACTACAAAGCTATAGTCATCAAGACAGTATGGTACTGGCACAAAGACAGAAATATAGATCCATGGAACAAAATAGAAAGCACAGAGATAAATCCATGCACCTATGGACACATTATCATCGACAAAAGAGGCAAGAACATGCAATGAAGAAAAGACAATCTCTTTAACAAATGGTGCTAGGAAAACTGGTCAACGACTTGTAAAAGAATGAAACTAGAACACTTTCTAACACAACACAAGAAAATAAGCTCAAAATGGATTATGGATTAAAGATCTAAACATAAGACCAGAAACTCCTAGAAGAAAACATAGGCAAAATACTCTGACATAAATCATAGAAGGATCCTTTATGACCCACCTCCCAGAGTAATGGAAATAAAAGCAAAAATAAACAAATGGGACCTAATTAAACTTAAAACCTTTTGCACAATGAAGGAAACTATAAGCAAAGTGAAAAGACAGCCTTCAGAATGGGAGAAAATAATAGCAAATGAAGCAACTGACAAAGAATTAATCTCAAAAATACACAAGCAGCTCCTGCAGCTCAATTCTAGAAAAATAAATGACCCAATCAAAAAATGGACCAAAGAACTAAACCTCCAAAGAAGACATACAGATGACTAACACATGAAAAGATGCTCAACATCACTCATTATCAGAGAAGTGCAAATCAAAACCACAGTGAGGTACCATCTCATCCTGAGCAGAATGGCTGCGATCCAAAAGTCTACAAACAATAAATGCTGGAGAGGGTGTGGAGAAAAGGGAACTCTCTTACATTGTTGGTGGAAATGCAAACTAGTACAGCTACTATGGAGAACAGTGTGGAGATTCCTTAAAAAACTGGAAATAGAACCCATATGACCCAGCAATCCCACTGCTGAGCATACACACAGAGGAAACCAGAATTGAAAGAGAAACGTGTACCCCAATGTTCATTGCAGAACTGTTTATAACAGCCAGGACATGGAAGCAACCTAGATGTCCCTCAGCAAACAAATGGATAAGAAAGCTGTGATACATATACACAATGGAGTATTACTCAGCCATTAAAAAGAATGTATTTGAATCAGTTCTAATGAGGTGGATAAAACTGGAACTTATTATACAGAGTGAAGTAAGCCAGAAAGAAAAACACCAATACAGTATACTAACACACATATATGGAATTGAGAAAGATGGTAACGATGATCCTATATGTGAGACAGCAAGAGACACTGATGAACAGAACAGTCTTTTGGACTCTGTGGGAGAAGACAAGAGTGGGATGACTTGATAGAATAGCATTGAAACATGTATATTATCATATGTGAAACAGATTACCAGTCCAGGTTCAATGCATGAGACAGGGTGCTTAGGGCTAGTGCACTGGGATGACCCTGAGGGATGGGATGGGGAGGGAGGTGGGAGGGGGGTTCAGGATAGGGAACATATGTACACCCATGGCAGATTCATGTCAATGCATGGCAAAAGCCACTACAATATTGTAAAGTAATAAGCCTCCAATTAAAATAAATTAAATTAAAAAAAATACAAGTTAAGGTTTTCATCTTTTCTTCCCATATTCTAATGGGTTATCCCAAGTACCAAATTTGGGAAATGACTGCCCCAGCAGTACTGTGACCACCTGGAGGCCTTCAATGGCTGTCACCTTCACTCCACCTGAGCCACACCCTCACCTCTAGCTCAGGTCAGCTGTCCAGGTCTCCACTCCCAACACCAATGACCTGCTCTTCATTTTTCAGAGTTCGGGGATCATTTGCTTCCATTTTCTCCATGTCCAGAGCTGACCCCTCCAGAATCCCTACGTCCCTGAACTATTACCACCAATGCCCTCTCTTTCCCCAAATCCTGGTCTTTCCATTGTAATCACCCTGCCCCTTGTAGCAGCAAACTCAACCTCATAAGCTGCCTGCTCCTCTGCACTCAGAACAAGCATTTGTTCCAGGTGCCTTCACACCCTCATCTCCTGCAGGCCACGTTTTACCATCAGGAACCCAGGCTTTTATCCTCAACTCCATTTCCAGTTATCCTCAGCCAAAGATTCCAAACCAGCAGCCCCTACTGCACTCTACATCCAGGAGCCCGTCTGACCTTCCACCCTATCCATCCAGGCCACCATTCTTTCATTCATTCCAACATCTACCGAGCACCACCATGTGCCAGGCGCTGCTCCCATACTAGACAGGATGGAATCTCACAGCCCTGTCTTACTTTCTAGTAAATAAATTGCCATCAGCTGTTGGGAGATGCTGACAATAAAGCTGTTACATAACAGGGAGCAAGCAGGAGCCAGAGAATCCTGGTCACCGGATGTGACCCACTTTGCATCCTTCCCGCTTGTCCCCTTCCAATTTTTTTTTAATTGAGGTAAAGTTTACATAACTTTGAATTAACCATTAAAAATTTTCAACTCAGTGACATTTAGTACATTCACAATATTGTGCAACCAGCTCCTCTGTCCAGTTCCAAGACAATTCTGTCTCCCAAGAAAGAAATCCTGGACCCATTCAGCAGCTCACCCCATTCTACCCCTCCCCCAGGGCCTGGCAACCAGTAACCTGCTTTCTGTCTCTGCAGATTTACCTTCTCTGGATGTGTGCATGCTCCGTCACTTTAGTAAGCTCCAACTCTTTGCAACCTCATGATTGTAGCCCACCAGGTTCTTCTGTCCATGGGATTCTTCAGGTGAGAATACTACAGTGGGTTGCCATGCCTTCCTTCAAGGGATCTTCCTGACCCAGAGATCCAACCCACATCTCCTGCATCGGCAGGTAGATTCTTTACCACTGAGCCACAGGGGAAGCCCCAACTATTCTGGATATTTCCTATGGAAGAATCCTAGGATTCCCCTTCAATTCTGACAACAGCTCTGACCTTCCTGCTTTCTTCCCTCCAGCTAGCTCCTCCTCCTCCTCTGTGTTTGCCATCCACCACCTGATACATGGGTCCTGAGTCCCCAGGGTGACTTCTGTCTCTATCTTCAAAATCTTCTGAGCTGGCTCCTTCTTTCAGAAAACAAATCTTGACCTTACCTCCTGTTGCCCTCAAGACAGTTCCAACATCCTCCTCTTCTCCAGCTCTGCTTCAGGATTTGCAAAGGTCTGCAGAGATTTCCATACTGACAAAACACATACAAAAAGCCAGGTTGGGGCAGGGGGCTGGGGGCCCTCATCTCATCAGGGCAGTCTGGCATGTGATCAGGGTGGTCTGGCAGGGCGAGGCATGGGACCTTGGGTACTTGTGACCAATGCTCTGTTCCTCACTTTTCTCTTTTGTAAAGTGGAGATCAGTATAACACTTATCTCATAGGGGTTTCATAAAGAACAGTTGAGAGGAAGCACCTCCAGTGCACGTCCATGTGCCAGGCACACTGGAAGGGCTCAAAAAATGCTATCACCTTGGTGATCAATTCAATAAAACCTGCGCTGCCCTGCTCTGTTCCAGCAGGACCAGGCCTCTCTGGCCTTGCTCTGGGGCTTCTTTTGGGCTCAGCTTCCAGGGATTGGCTCTTTGGAGGTAACACTGTTTGGGAGAAGATGTCATCCACTCTCCTGGCTTTAACCAGCACTTGATGCAGGCACTGCCCAAACCCCCATCTATCCCATCTTCTCCTCCAGCTCAGCTAGTTCGCATTCACCCAGAAGCACATGTATGGCACACGTCAGCAGCCTAGGACCCTTGAACTCAACACACTCAATGTTAAATGTGACCTTCCTCTCCTATCCCTCTAGCCACCTCCGCCCACGCATCCACACCGGCATCGCAAGATCTCTCGCTGGGACCACCGCAGTAACTGCTCCCCGGCCCAATCTTGTCCTTGTTCCTTCCTCTCTTTACACTAGCCGGAACACCCCCATCTGAAATCCATAGCTACCCATGTCACTCCCCTTGTAAGCCCTTTTGGGAGTTCTGTCTCCACTGTTCGCAGGAGCAAGCCCAAACGCCTTCCCCAAGAAGGCTTCTCCTGACCTCACGCCATCTCCATCAGCCCCTCCCTGACCATCTCTGTTCCAGGCAATGCTACCCAGGGCAATGCTACAGTTAGTTCACATGGCTCCTCTGCTTGGCATGCCTCTCCCACCAGATTCTCCCAAATTCTGGTCATCTTTCAAGGCTCAGTTCACGTATCAGCCCCTGAAGGAAGGTGTCTCTGATAACCCAGATTGGACTAAGCACCCTTCCTGCCTGACCATGACTGGCATTGGGTGTTTATGAGTCTGTTTTCCTCCTTAAACTCCCTGGAGACCTTGTTTATCTCATCCATCCATCCATCCATCCATCCATCCATCCATCCGATCATCTAGCCAGTCAGCCATCTGACCATCCATTCATACATCTGTCCAACCAATCATCCATCCATCCAACCATCATCCATTCATCCATCCAACCATCCATCTATCCAACCATCTAACAAAAACGCCTCAAGAGCCTATGTTCAGCCAGGCACTAGGACTACAACAGTTAATAAGACAGAAGAGGCTGCTGCCCTCAGGTAGCTGATAGTCCAGCAATGCACACAATATGTGACAACCACCCCACCCCCCCATACACAAACAGCAGCTGCACAGTGTGAGCTCTAGAGTCAGGCCCATCGGGCTCAAATCCCAACTCCACCAATGGTTAGCTGTGAAACCTGGGACAAATTACTTCATTTCTCGGTGTCTCAAAAATTAGAAGAGTCTGCCTAACTTATAGGGTTGTTGGGAGGATTAAAAGAGCTAATACAGATGTACATCAATGGAAGTAACTATAACCCTACCTGGCATGTAACAAAAGCTTCCTAAGAGTTAGTTGTTCTCCTTGCTGATGGGCCAACAGGGGAACTGATGACAGGGCCCCGCCCTAGATGTAGGGCCAGGTGATGCATTTGTGCCCTATGCCTGACATAGAGGTTCACTGGGCCACTCTGGTTAGCCCTGCAAAGATGGTTCAGCATCAAAGACTGAGAGCTGGAAGTCATGTGTGTAACCTCTGACGCAACTTGCCCACTTTTGCAGAAGAAAGTAAACTGGTGGGAGGGAAGCACCAGCTCTTAGATGTCTTGACTTCCCAGCCTCCTGTCCTGTTCCAAGAAGACTCTGGTTACCCAAGACAGCACAGCTGCCCTGCATCCTCCATGGGTGCTCATTACCCACAGCAGAAAGGCTGTGCCCACCTCTTTTATCCCCTCACGCCTCTCGTCCAAGACTTTTCTTTTACTGTCTTGTGACCCATGGTTCTTTTATTTCCAAGGGGAAATCTGGCCCTTCAAAAAAAAGAAACCAAGGATTGCAGTCTTCTTCATGGAGCTGCTCAAACAAATCACAAGCAGGTGCAATCCCCGAGCCCCACAGTTCCGCTCCTGCTCCCACTAGCTGGGGAAGGCTTCTCCTCCATCGCCAGAAAGTTTCATTTTGCCTGCTCTGGGAGTCAGTCTTTTTTGGAAGCTCCAAGTTTCAGAACGCACATCCCTCAGGGACCTGGGTGTAGAATGAAGGCCAAAGAACAGCTCTCATTTGAAAGCCAGATCCCGTATTTCCAGCCAGACACATAACTCTTCCCCACTGGGCCAGCTTGCCCTGGTTCCCAGCAGTGGCCTTTGAATGGCATGCCATTCTCTGGCATCGCTGACTTGATGAGTGGCAACCCAGCAGATGTTTTTAGAGGCCATGGGATTTACAGAAGTGTTCTGTTAGGAAACTTCCACTATCACACCTCAACTTGCCTGGAAGGTGGCAAGAGAATGAGACACAGAGAAAAAACAAATCCTGGAGTGCTGTGTAATGTTCTTTATTATTTTCCGTGGTCAGCCTGCACTATCAGCTTTAAGTACCTTGAGTTTTACCTACCTTTGTGCCTGCACTTCTGCTAGTTGTATTCACACACACATGTCTGAGGCTCACAGAGGCTTGTCACAAGCCAGGGTATCCAATCCTGGGAGTGCAATATATTTAAATGTGAGGACTTTTATCTTAAAATCTCACAGTAATGGTTATACCAAACAGATCTGCCTTGTTAATAACAGTCACAGACAGAGTACTAAAAACAAGAGTAGTAAATGACCTACACACCTTACCATGGAGAATTTATTATATTACCCTCTATGGCAACAACCACTGACTATGAAGATGTTTGCCCTATATATGGAATTTTATGAGTCTTTATCTTTCTTGGAAATGCTACAGCAGACCCATTTTTTTCAACAACAACAAAAGGAAAAACCATTTTTCCAGAAGAGAAAAACCATCTGCCTTTCCAACAAAACCCCTTTTACCTTTTTATGTAAAAGATCTCTGCTGCTGCTGTTGCTAAGTCACTTCAGTCATGTTCAACTCTGTGCAACCCCAGAGACAGCAGCCCACCAGCCTCCCCTGTCCCTGGGATTCTCCAGGCAAGAACACTGGAGTGGGTTGCCATTTCCTTCTCCAACGCGTGCAAGTGAAAAGTGAAAGGGAAGTCTCTCAGTCGTGTCCGACTCTATGCAACCCCATGGACTGCAGCCTACCAGGCTCCTCCGCCCATGGGATTTTCCAGGCAAGGGTACTGGAGTGGGGTGCCACTGCCTTCTCCCTAAAGATCTCTAGTAGACCTTTTTCTTGCCAAAGGGAACTTTAACCTAGCCTAAGAGGAATTTCTCTTTGGCTCTCTAACCAGTGCGGAACTCACCTTCAGAAGTTTATTCAATATGTGCCTTAACAATTTATTTTTAACAGCCCAATTTAATGCATCTAATTAAATACAGGTGAGCAGACAGGCTCTGGAATTGGATCTGAATTAAACCCCCAATCTGTACCTTCTGTATTAGTAAGGGAGCCACATGTCCCCATTTATGGCTGTTATCCTAGCTTCATCATTAATTCACTCTCAAGAGTGTTCATGTTTCAGGACTTCCCTGGTAGTCCAGTGGCTAAGACTCTGTACTCCCAATGCAGGGGGCCCTGATTAGATCCCTGGCCAGGGAATTAGATTCCACATGCTGCAACTAAGAGTTCGAATGCCTCAACTAAAGATCCCTTCTGCCAAAACGAAGATCAAAGATCCTGAGTGCAACAACTAAGACCTAGTGCAGCCAAATAAGTAATTAAAAAAAAAAAAAAAAAAAGACTTCTCAGGTTTGGATGATAAATTATAAGATCACCTTCTAGTTATGTGAGTCACTCAAGACAGAACATTTAACTTTCCCATACTTTGGTTTCACATTTGTTCAATGAAAACAAAAGATTCTAATTTACAAGGTTGTCATGAATATGAAATTGGTGTTCTCAAGGCTTGGTTCCCAGGAGGGCCCAGTATTCCTGCAAACACTAGTTATGTGCTCAAGAGGTCCACCTTCTGGAAAAGGCGTTACTCTGTGAGATCTTCACCTTTAGATTGTCAGTTTGAAGACAGGACCTGCATTTTCCATTTTTCATTGTGACGAGATCTATAAAATGGAAATGGCATCTGTGTCCAGCAGCCGCACAATCAATTCTGCCATCTCTGACCAGCAGGTGAATCACTTATGGAGATTTTAGCTCCTATTCTCTAAATCTTCAGGACTTCATTTAATCTCTCCACAAAGGTAGGATTAAGATCAAAATTACCCCCAAACCAAACCTCTGTGAAAAGTAAGCCAAGTGCTTGTGGCTCAAAACAGGAACAGGGGAGGGATAAGAGATCCTTTTAACTGAGTGAAAGCCGCATCCCTCAGCCAATGAGCTTGGTGAATTTCTTGCTTTCTCGAGCCAAAAAACACTGGCCTTACCAATCCAATGATAGGATAGTTTCTCAACAAAAGGATCCAACGTATCTCACTTTAAAAATTAAGCCAAATAGTATCCACAGTCTTACACTTGCATCTGTAATAGCACCATCAGTTCAGGAAGCACGTGTTGTTCCCTTTTTACAAAGAGAGAGAAAGAAAAATGCTATCACTTCACTGACAGCTTGTTAAAGACACCTATGTTCACATGAGCAGGAACAAGATCTTATAACGGGGCTGATCTTACTTCAAGGTAGTGGTTTTGACTCAACGAGAAATATGATCAACACCTAAACCCAAAGAAGTAGTCCATTGCCCAAGAAATAGGTCATACAATTAACTGGCTGCCCGGTGTTTTCCTAATTTATGGGGGAAGGTCCATTTCCCAGCAAGTAGGGTTTGGGGTAAAGGCTGACAACTTCATAAGGGGTGCCTTTTGTCCTGGGTGCTACCTTGCCATTCAGCGAGTCCGCCCTAGAGGGTGCTATGCCCCAGCTGTAACACGCCTTCGTGAAGGTGTGACATTTGAAACTATTCGACTCCAATCTTAAATCATAATATTTTCTGAAACACAAAATGAACAAATGCAACTCCCATTATTATATAATATCGTTGCTCAAGGTATTATTAGTATTGCATGCGTAAAGATCCCTCTTGTGCTCAACTTCTAAAGAACTAGAAAGGAAATTTTCAGCATTTTCAGGCTCTAAATATAGAAGCTGTGTGACAAAAAAGATGTACGTAGCAGCATAGCAGTAACTGCGTGTGGAAGACATCGAGAAACAACAGCAGGCTATTCTGAGGTCAAGACAGTTCCTCCCCACAGAAGTTTCTAGTAACAGAAAAAGACTTACGCCACTCCCAGAAATCCAGTTACAGCTGGAGCACGGCACCCTCTAGGGCAGACTCGCTGGGCAGCAAGGTAGCACCCAGGACAAAGGGTACCCCTTATGAAGCTGTCTACCTCCACCCTAAACCCTAGTTGCTGGGAAATGGTCCTTTCCCCACAAATTAGGAAAACACCAAGGCAGCCAACTGAGTGATCTATTTCTTGAGCAATGGGCTACTTCTTAGAGTCCTGCGATTCTAAACTCTGAAGCACACAAAGAGGAAAACAGAAATTAGGCTGTACACAGGGAACTTTCCTGCAGGGTGTCTATGGTTTTTCTCCACTTGAAAAGCTCAACAAGAAATCACACTTCTGTTCCAGATTCAGACAATTGATACATTTGGCTTTAAATCCATCTTGTACCTTGTACTGATCAATACAAGCCTTCCCTGAATACTGTTCTTGCCTCCTCCTGTCTGATAAGAGAATGAGCCAAGGGCAAACCAAGAACCATTCTTTGACCAGGTCTAGGAAGAAAAAGCCAACTGGAGAAAAGTCCACGCCCCCTACACATCCATACCTGGCTGTCTTGGGGAAAGGCTGAGTCAGGAGGCAGTCAACTCCCCAGTCAAAGCAAGAGACAAGGCAGAGTGCGAGGCTGTAGCATCTCGAGGACTGCTCAGTTCTACTACACAATTTCTGTACCACCCAGACCTACACAGATTGATGAGGTGGTATTCCTCCAAATGCTTGAAATGCATAAAATACATAGAATTAGAGAAAACTTTCAAAATTGTAACATAGTAACACATTTGCTTCTTTGTTAATACATAGAAGGCAATAGCACCCCACTCCAGTACTCTTGCCTGGAAAATCCCATGGATGGAGGAGCCTGGAAGGCTGCAGTCCATGGGGTCTCTGAGGGTTGGACATGACTGAGTGACTTCACTTTCACTTTTCACTTTCATGCATTGGAGATGGAAACAGCAACCCACTCCAGCGTTCTTGCCTGGAGACTCCCAGGGACGGGGGAGCCTAGTGGGCTGCTGTCTCTGGGGTCGCACAGAGAAGGACACAACTGAAGTGACTTAGCAGCAGCAGCAGCAGCATGTAATAACCACTGGAATTTCTAAGTCATAATGAGCATGACATTTCAAGGTTATCTGTTAGATACCTAAAATGTGATACAAAAATATCAAATTTCTATTGGTGACAAAGTTGCAAACAATGCCAATATCACTGTGGGTCATGACCAATATCCAGAAGTTAAGGGATTGCTCAATTTTGGTCAAAAGTGTATGAAAATCAAGGTGTAATATTTTTCCATGCAAGCTCATAGATCCTCTTGAATCTCTTGCAAAGAGGTCTGTAGTAGTTCACATGAAAACTCAGGTGATAATCTCATTTCATCCCCTACTCTTCAGGCTCTTCCAGAATCACTGAGATCTACATTAGAACCTGAACCCAGCAGCAGGCTCAGCCACCTATAAGGGAGGGGAGGGGAGGAACTACACCAAGAAGAGTCTCTTGGAAGGAGAAGGGTGGGGCCAACATCCCTATTCTTTTTATCTCTGTCAGCTATGTGTTAAGGGTTATTTAACACGTTGCTATGGGAGAAGGCAATGGCAACCCACTCCACTACTCTTGCCTGGAAAATTCCATGGATGGAGGAGCCTGGTAGGCTGCAATCCATGGGGTCACTGGGAGTCGGACACTACTGAACGACTTCACTTTCACTTTTCACTTCCATGCATTGGAGAAGGAAATGGCAACCCACTCCAGTGTTCTTGCCTGGAGAATCCCAGGGACGGGGGAGCCTGGTGGGCTGCCCTCTCTGGGGTCGCACAGAGTCGGACAAGACTGAAGTGACAGCAGCAGCAGCAACACGTTGTTGTACGGCAAAAACCAATACAACATTGTGAAGCAATTACCTTCCAATTAAAAATAGTTTCAAATATGGAGAAACAAAGTTATTCAATTCAGTTGACTCTTTCCAGATCACTTGACCTAGCGCCGTGTTATAAACTCTATAAGCCCCAAAGCTCAAGGCTTACAGCAAACTTCTACCTCTTTACTTCCTGAAATCAATTCTTAGATAAACTTCCTGAACACATCTTCAAACATCTGTCTTTACTGCTTTAATAGTAGTATAAATGAGACTAAAAGGAAAATAATTTATAACAAACTAAACCTGTATTTCGGTATGCAATTAGTTGGACAAAACCAAGCTAGAAGGCTTAAGAAGTCGTTAGATGCTTGTGTTAAAAACCGGGTGAGCTACAAGTGTTGACTAACAGGTGATGTGGTGATGCCACATGATTTTCTTCATGGTAAATTTCCCAGTAAAAGAAACCACAGTCTTTCTTCAGAGACTGGAAAACTCAACATTTATTTGAAACATACAAAATACTCCTTATGTGTAAGCTAGGTCTCTAGGTTCAGGTAACAAATAGGTTTTGTATCCAAGATCACCTTGTAACCAAACTGGTCAACAGGACCTAGGCTGTGGTTTTAACCTAGGCAGAGCCCCCTTGTCTCAGCCTAGGCTCATTTTTTTTTTTTAATCAGGTTTGCACAGCCAATAATAAAGTCATTGCTGCTTCAATGGCCAAAAAGTGGAGAAGCAGGAACCTAGTTCAGAAGTCAATTTAACCCAGTTTGGCCAGAAACACTGAATATATAGGAAGGTGGAGGTAAGAGGATTTGGAAAGGGTGGGAGAAATATTCATGAGTTAACTGAGAACAGGGGTGTGGTTTAGACTTGGAGTTGTACCAACTTACTCCTTGAAAGAAAAGCTATAACAAACCTAGACAGCATATTAAAAAGCAGAGACATTACTTTGCCAGCAAAGGTCCACATAGTCAAAGCTATGGTTCTTCCAGTAGTCACGAATGGATGTGAGAGTTGAGCGTTAAAGAACTCATGCTTTTGAACTGTGGTGTTGGAGAAAACTCTCAAGAGTCACTTGGACTGCAAGGAGATCAAACCAGTCAATCCTAAAGGAAATCAGTCCTGAATATTCATTGGAAGGAATGATGCTAAAGTTGAAGTTCCAATACTATGGCCAACTGATGCAAAGAACTGACTCATTGGAAAAGACCCTGATGCTGGGAAAGATTGAGGGCAGGAGGAGAAGGGGAGAGCAGAGGATGAGATGGTTGGATGGTATCACCGACTCAATGGACATGAGTTTAAGCAACTTCCAGGGTATGGTGATGGACTGGAAGGCCTGGTGTGCTGTAGTCCATGGGATGGCACAGAGTCGGACATGACTGAGCAACTGAACAACAAATTTCTCAGTAAAAAAAAATATATATATATATTTTTTTTCCCAAAGTCTTTTCAATTCCATAAGTCCATGATTTGATGTCTCTAAATTTTATTATGCTCAAAAATAATACTAATTCAGAAATGTGACAGTAAGGACTAGGTGCCACAAAGGTGTTCTGAAAGAACCCAGGGTGACTGTTTTCCAACCTTTTCCCGCTAATGGACTCCATTATATCACAAAAAGAGGCACAGCTGGAGTCTAATGAATAAATAACTAGCACTTGAATAGAATTTGTGTCCATTTTAATTCCAGCTGCTTTCCACAAGAAAGCCTCATTTAAATTAGAAAGAGGGGGAGCATGCTTATAACGAAACATTTTCAAAACCCTTTAAAAGTTTCCTGTATAAGTCAATCAGGTATAACGGTAAATATTAATAGCAAAAACTTAACTGTTGAATCTAAGTGAATAAACCAGAGAGCTTGCATGTGACACAGGAAAAGGGTTAGTTTTCACATCTGCTGGATTTGCTTAGGATTTGTGTAACTTCCAGATGCATTGTGAGGAGAGCTAACGGTCCCTTAAACAGTGTGTCTCTAAATGGAGGATCACAAGTCAGCCATGGGTTATGAAAGCAACTCAGAACAGGGGTCAGAAGACTTTGTCTTCAAGAGCCGAAGTGTAACACCTCAGGCTTTGCAGGCCAGATAACCTCTGTTACAACTTCTTGACTCTGTCACTGCAGCTTGAAAGCAGCCATAAACAAACCACGAACAAAGGGAACTGGCTGTGTTCCAACCAGACCTTATTTACAAAACGGGCTGCAGGCCACAGTGCTGACTCCTCACCAGCATTTTTTAAACAAATAAAATATAGTAGGATATATCAGAGGCCATGAGGACAGTGAGTAGTTACGGTCTCATGAAACTTTTCTTGCTACACGTTTCAAACTGTAGTGTTGAAGAAGATTCTTGGGAGTCCATTGGAACATAAGCAGATCAAACCAATCAATCCTAAAGGAAATCACTCCTGAATATTCATTGGAAGGACTGATGCTGAAGCTGAAGCTCCAGTACTTTGGCCATGTGATGTGAAGAGCCAACTAATTGTAAAAGACCCCGATGCTGGGGAAGACTGAAGGCAATAGAAGAAGCGGGTGGCAGCGGATGAGATGGTTGGATGACATCACTGACAATGGACACAAGTTTGAGCAAACTCTGGGAACTAGTGAAGGACAGGGAAGCCTGGTGTGCTACAGTTAGTTCATGGGGTTGCAAAGAGTCGGCCACTACCTAGCAACTGAACAATATACACATCCGTATATGTGAGCTTTTAGTAAATATGTATTTCTTACTGTAGGTTGAGGGTCAAAAGGCACCATATTAGAAATGATAAAAAGACTCTGAAAAGAAAAACACAAGTCTGCTTCTTACTGAAACTGGTAAGAGTTTAAAGACTTTCATGTTACCCCTCCCCCCCAAAAAAAAGAAAAGAAAAAAGGGTAGAAATAATGGGCAAGTTCTTGAGCCTAACATATAATCATAAAAATAATTTTAACTGTATTAAAATTTTGAAAAAAGAATATGAATTAGTTACAAGTAGTCCAAAATGGTCTTCAAAAGGACATTAAAATCACTTTTTATGCTCTGCAAACATCTGATATAAACTGTATATCAGTTAGCAAGAGCTACATAACACACTTCCCCAGAACTCTGTGGCTTAAAATCATCATCAATGCTTTCTGCAGCTCTACATGTCAGCTAGCTGGTTCTGATGGCCTAGGACAGATCTTGGCAAGATAAGCTCAGGAGACTTTGAGCAGCTGGTTGTTCACTTGGGAGCCAGCTAGTCCAGAAAGGCCTCAACTGACACAATTTGGCTCATTCCCCTGCATCTCTCAGTCCCTCCCTTAGACTAGCCTGGGCACGCTTTTGTGGGGGTGGCAGGGATCTGAGTGAGCACGCCTAGCTGTGCCTAGAAACGCGTAGGCTCTTAAACTCTGTTTATGTGGCATCAGCTAACATCCCAGGGGCCAAAGCAGTCATGAGACCAGTAGAAGGGGAGAGGGATGGGGACTAGTAAGTTACAAGGCAGAGTTTGGACACAAAGAAGGAGGCCATTAATCGGGGCCATTAGAGCAATCACTCTGCCGCAGACATTATTACTGTTTGTCACCACCTTGGCAGAAACAGAGAGATTTTACATTATTTTAGTTTTTCCATTATCATTTCTCATTCTGGTTTTCCATTATCACTCCTAAGGCAGGAAGGCAGAGTGAAAAGAACACAGGCTTTGGAATCAAGGAGATCCACTTTCGCAGCCTGGCTCTGCCTCTTTTGGCTACCTGACCCTGGGCAAGTCTCCTTTGTACCTCAGTTTCCTCATCACAGCAACTACTAACATAACATGAGCTGGAACACAGAACATGTGTAGGTCAGTGTCTGGTTATCTCAGAACTCAAACCTTAGACACTGTATGTTTGTGAATAGCTAAGTATATTCAAAAAGATGAGGAACAAGGAAATAGGCAAATTTCAGGGCGGTAAAGTTTCTTAACAGAAAAGAACAGTTCTTTTACATAATAACTAAAAAGTCATTTCTTTACAAAGAGTTTTGGGGACTGTGGCAGGCAGGAATATGGCCCCAAAAGGATGTTCACATGCTAAACCCTGGAGCCTGTGAATATGCTACCTAACAGGAGAGGTATGATGAAGTTAAGGACCTTGAAATGAGATTATCCAGAATTATCTGGGTGGGCCCAATCTGATCATATAGATCCTTGCTGCTGCTGCTGCTAAGTCGCTTCAGTTGTATCCGACACTGTGCGACCCCACAGACGGCAGCCCACTAGGCTCCTCTGTCCCTGGGATTCTCCAGGCAAGAATACTGGAGTGGGTTGCCATTTCCTTCTCCACTGCATGAAAGTGAAAAGTGAAAGTGAAGTCACTCAGTTGTGCCCAACTCTTAGCGATCTCACCGACTGCAGCCTTCTAGGCTCCTCCGTCCATGGGATTTTCCAGGCAAGAGTACTGGAATGGGGTGCTATTGCAGTCAAGGAATCTTTCCAAGCTGTGGTCCCAGTCCGATGCCAGAGAGACAAGGAGTCAGCCCAACACTGCTGGTTTTGACACTGGAGGAACGAAGCACAAGCCTGTGAATATGAGTGGCCGCTAGAAGCTAAATGAGGCAAGGAAAAGGATTCTCCCCTACAGCTTCCAGGAGGGATGCACACTTTAGTTTTAACCAGTGAGACCCATGTTTACCTCTGATACACAGCATAATAAATAGTTTATGTTGCTTTAAGCCATCAAGTGGTTATTTGTTACAGCAGTGACAGAAAGATGATGTAATCTTGTCATCTTCGTAGAGAGGCTGACAGTGAGGAAATAGGAAAGTCCCTCAGAGCCCCAGGAGGAAGAAACTATGGAATCCAGAGAGCACTAACCAGGCATGGCACTTGATGCATCTGATTCTGGTTATCAGGGCAATTAAAAGAGGCAGCATGACAGAATAAGCAACTCATTATCAGGGAAGACATGTTACTGCAATCTACAAGGAAGTACAATAAAATCATTGCTTATCCACACTATCTCCAAAGATCCCTGGTTATAACTGACAAGCATGTACTAGGAGAAAAACCGTATTTTAAAAATCCTACCACAGAAACTTTCTAAAGGTTTCATTTCACTGAGGGCTGTTTCAGAGATGCAGTTCCAACTCTGATCACTTTCATTTCTGTTTGTAGATAATATGACAATAAGGTAACAAGCCCTAGTGGTGTGTGGACATGAACACACACACAGAGTCACAATTTATGAGACTTCATGAGCCCACAAATAATGCTCATCAAGAGGGAGAACAATGTATATACCCGAAGCCCACTGATGGATTTAAAACACAGAACTCCAAGCCACAGCCAAAGAGGAACTCAAAATCAGGGACACACTTGGAACTTCTCTGGCAGTCCAGCGATTAAGACTTCCTGCTTCCATTGCAGGAAGCGAGAGTTCAATCCCCAGTTAAGGAACCAAGATCCTCATGTGGTGCTGGCATGGGGAAAAAAAAAAGACACACTTAAGAATACCCTTGATAGATGAAACAGTCTACAGCAGATGAATATGCTGGGCTCAGCCAAGAAGTCAGACTAGTAGAATCCCACAGATGC
Source organism: Neotragus moschatus (assembly GCA_006410615.1). Lineage (NCBI taxonomy): Eukaryota > Metazoa > Chordata > Mammalia > Artiodactyla > Bovidae > Neotragus > Neotragus moschatus. Next base: position 1,512,727 of record SJYA01000399.1, on the reverse strand, counting down.
AGGAGACACTAAAAGATGCCTCACGTAACAGATGGGAAACCAGAGTCACAGGGCAGTGAGGTGACCTGCCCGAGGACAGCCAGGCTAACTGCACAGAGACCTGCCCTGCCTGNTACAGCAGATGAATATGCTGGGCTCAGCCAAGAAGTCAGACTAGTAGAATCCCACAGATGCAGGAGACACTAAAAGATGCCTCACGTAACAGATGGGAAACCAGAGTCACAGGGCAGTGAGGTGACCTGCCCGAGGACAGCCAGGCTAACTGCACAGAGACCTGCCCTGCCTGAGCAGCAGCTTACCTGTGCTGTCCAGCTGATCACATGACTCTGAGGTCAGGCCCTCTGCGAGGCAATGGGGCTTCCAGTCATGCCTATAGAGCTTGGCTCCTTGCTTAGAAACCCTTGGGGCCAGATGCAATTTTTGAACCAACCCGAGTCAGGGGGAGGGAATGCTCCCTTTCTGGAGCTCCCATTAGAATAGGAAATAAGGAATGGTGGACATATAGAAGAAAATTGGTAATATTTGCCCAAAAAATTACACTGGCCTGTACTTATCTAGTACAGTGAAAAAGTACCCACATGAAAGTGAAAGTGTTAGTCCCTCAGTCATGTCTGACTCTTTGCAACTCTGTGGACTGTAGCCCACCAGGCTCCTCTGTCCATTGGATTTCCCAGGCAAGAATACTGGAGTGGTTTGCCATTTCCTTTTCCAGGGGATCTTCCCAACCCAGGGATTGAACTTGGGTCTCCTGCACTGCAGGCAGATTCTTTACCATCTGAGCCACTAGGGAGGCCCAATATAAAGTTGCCTTTAAATCTAGCAAGGACAGCAGTTAGACATGATAGAAAGGGGAGGAGGGAGAAACTGACCCTTCTTAGACACTGGAGCTGAGAATTCTGTTAAGGAAGGCAGGCCATTCTGATGGACAGAGGGGCTGGAAGCTAGGCTTGCCCATGAAGATTCTCCAGGCAAGAATACTGGAGCGTGTAGTCTATCCCTTCTCCAGGGGATCTTCCCAACCCAGGAGTCGAACCAGGGTCTCCTGCACTGCAGATGGATTCTTTACCAGCTGAGCTACCAGGGAAACTCATTAGAATAAATACTAGTAAATGAAAAAATTAAAGTTGAAAATAACAGATGGCCAAATAAAAAAAGAAAAGCAGCTTTAAGGAGATTGTTATCAAAGTCTATTCTTTCAACATAGTTGTTTCACAGGGAAGCAATAATGAAAGACTCTGGCCCAGCTTGTGGCAGTATAAACACTTAGCCACGTTCCTGAGGGTGCTGTGCTGGGTCTCGAGGGTGCTGTGCCGGAGATCCAGAGAAATCTGGAAGTCTGGTCATCTCTGCTCTTTGAATCTCAACTTCCCAAGAGGGGAAAAATAGCTTCACTAGGGGAAGCAGGTTATTTTTAGGCTGAGAAGGACCACAACCTTTTATTTCTAAACATACAAAACACATATCCCAAAAGACAGTGATGGTAGAGGGTAAGCAATTCTTAGGTAAGCAATTCAACTGTCTACTAAAGAATCTGCCAGCAAAAGAAAAAAACAACTTGAGTTTCTCCTCGATCTCTTTTTGTTCAATACCGCTATTTTATTTCTTTATTCTACACCTCCTTTGCCACATGCGTAGGATTATACGCAATTTGAGGACTGAACGGAACGTTGGAGCTTGTTCAATCCCCACTTAGTCTCTAATGTAAAAACTAAAGCCCAAAGCGGTCGCATGGGCTGAATTAATGTGTTCTTCATTTGCATATTTATTTTAAATGAACTTAACTCTTCTGTGTGGGCCCTGCCCAGGCCTAGACTTTAAACTCCATGAACAGCTGTTGCTACTGCTGCTGCTCAGCTACTTCAGTCGTGTCTAACTCTGTGTGACCCCAGAGACAGTAGCCCACCAGGCTCCCCGTCCCTGGGATTCTCCCAGCAAGAACACTGGAGTGGGTTGCCGTTTCCTTCTCCAGTGCATGAAAGTGAAAAGTGAAAGTGAAGTCGCTCAGTCATGTCTGACTCTTAGCAACCCCATGGACTGCAGCCTTCTAGGCTCCTCCATCCATGGGATTTTCCAGGCAAGAGTACTGGAGTGGGGTGCCATTGCATTTTCCACCTTGAACAGCTAGGGACTATTTATTAACCACAAAAGTTCAGAATCAAGAACAGATGAGAACAATGATGTGTCTAATGTGAGGCCAGTCAAATACAAGGAATAAAATGAAGAGAAACAGTGCTCAATGGTACACTTGATGGAAAAATTCCATGAAATATGAAGATCTCAGTGGTCAGAGGAATATTTTGTGGGACTTCAGCTCTACACTTGGGAGAACATCTTACAGGCCACTCATTGGAAATGTTGGGGCATAGCCCTAACTCATCTGTCAGATTACCTCTGGCCCACCCCATGCCCCGAAAGGGTGGAAATCAACACCAAGCAGGGGACTTCCCTGGTGGTCCATCCACCTTCCGGATGATCCAGAGAGTTAATATGGGGTGGGAGGTGGGAGCGGGGGGTTCAAGATTGGGAACTCATGTACACCTGGGATGGAAAAAAATTAAAAATTAAAAAAAAAAAAAAAAAAGAATCCGCCTTCCAAGGCAGGGGACAAGTGTTCGATCCCTGGTCAGGATACTAAGATCCCACATGCCACGGGGCAACTAGAGAAACCCACATGACACACAAAGACCCAGCACAGCCAAAACAAACAAACAAACAACAAAAAGACACAGAGATAGAGATCCAGAGACAGAGAATGAATATTTAAGAATGAAATGTAAAAGTTTTCCCAGACTATATCCCTAAGATATGAAACTTAAAAGGTGACATAAGCAAGGGAACACCTCATATAAAGGCACATAAGTTGATCAGATTCTTCTATTTGGGTATGTACAAAAGACAGGGCCACACACACCTGCTCCCCACCAGACTGCAGGGTGAGACTGGACGTGAGCACAGACTGCTGGGAGTGGGAGGGACAGATGTCAAATAACCATCACATTCTCTTCCTGGGTCATGACTATAAACAAAGCAGGCACACATCTGCTATCAGTTGTTATCACTGTTCCTAAGGGACCAAGGTCCAGCTTTGCCACTGCCATCAAGCAGGGAGACTTCAAGCAGGTCCTTCTGCTACTCTACACCTCCAGGACTGCAGCTAGAAAGAGAAGGGGTCCCGGGGATCTCCTTGAGGTCCCTTCCAACCCAAGTGACTAAGACTCTTCTTGGCCTTGTTGGAAAGACGGAGCTGGCCAGCACCAGGTGAGCTTGCTAGCCTAAAACTAAGCTAATGTGGACCCTGGACCTAGACCACCCAGGTTCAAATCCTCAGCCAGCTGCTTGCATGACCCTGGCCAGCTTTCATAACCTCCCAAATACCTCAGTCTTCCTACAGTTTAAACTGGGAATAACAATAGTCTCCACCTCAGTGTTATAGCCAGGATTAAACAAGATACAAATGAAGCCTCTGCAATCATGTCAGGTATAGAAGATACACTTTTCGTCTCCCTCTCTCCAAGTTTCTCGCCCACCTGTTCTGGACATTTTTCCATCCAGATATACAATCACTGCAGATGGTGACTGCAGCCATGAAATTAAAAGACACTTACCTCTTGGAAGAAAAGTTATGACCAACCTAGACAGCATATTAAAAAGCAGAGACATTACTTTGCCAACAAAGGTCCACCTAGTCAAAGCTATGGTTTTTCCAGTAGTCATGTATGGATGTGAGAGTTGGACTGTGAAGAAAGCTGAGTGCTGAAGAATTGATGCTTTTGAACTGTGGTGTTGGAGAAGACTCTTGAGAGTACCTGAACTACAAGGAGAGCCAACCAGTCCATCCTAAAGGAAATCAGTCCTAAATATTCATTGGAAGGACTGACGCTAAAGCTGAAACTCCAATACTTTGGCCACTTGATCTGAAGAACTGACTCATTTGAAAAGACCCTGATGCTGGGAACAATTGAAGGCAGGAGGAGAGGGGGATGACAGAGGATGAAATGGTTGGATGGCATCACCAACTCGATGGACGTGAGTTTGAGTAAACTCCAGGAGCTGGTGATGGACAGGGAGGCCTGGCATGCTGCAGTCCATGGGGTCGCAGAGTCAGATATGAATGAGTGACTCAACTGAACTATACAATCTTTGCTGATCACCAACAGAACACACTCTCATGGGTGGACAGAGATATGAAAGAGATCCATAACTATTATACTGGAAGACTGTTCCATGTGGGATATTATTTAAAAAAAAGGGGGGGGGTGCATCTTACCAGCACACTACGACTTAGCCGGTAGGCTGAGAATGTAGCACTAGGGAGCAGAGCTTGAGCAGGACTGAGTGGGCAGGGCTCAGGCAGGAGTCGTTGGACAGTACACCTTACTTCAAGGACCAGCATCTACCCGCAACTCCTCCTTTCCCCATGAGAGAGGGATGCAAAATCAGTNTAAAAAAAAAAGGGGGGGGTGCATCTTACCAGCACACTACGACTTAGCCGGTAGGCTGAGAATGCAGCACTAGGGAGCAGAGCTTGAGCAGGACTGAGTGGGCAGGGCTCAGGCAGGAGTCGTTGGACAGTATACCTTACTTCAAGGACCAGCATCTACCCGCAACTCCTCCTTTCCCCATGAGAGAGGGATGCAAAATCAGTGAGGCTGTTATGCTTCTATGGATAACCTTGAAGTGATGACATTTTTAAACAAAGTATATCAATTGCAAACATCAGTACTTAACTCTTGCAGATAAGGAAGTATTTGGGTACATCTGGCTGCAGAGTTCACAGGCGACAAGGTGGGATCAATACTCCTTAGCCATCCTAGGGTGCTGTCCCAGCTGGGGCCAAGGTCCAGCAAGCATTAACACAGGCATAGCAGTGGGGGTGCCTGTTTAAAGGGAGAACTGCCCCCACAAGCCCAGCCACAACAGCTTAACTCCCCTGCCTATCCAGATTTTTGAGGCTAGACAAAGGCCCTGACAGAAGGGCCCCTGTCCTGTTTCCCCAAGGCTAGGTGCTCAAACAAGAGAACTGTGGGATTCTGAAGAAAAAAAGATTCCTATGACCTTTCTCATGCACACATACAGCTTTCCAGATATGACAAAGTCAGGGAAGGATAGACTGAACTATGGTAATGAAAAAAAAGAAAAAGAAAAAAATGAGGAAGAAATGGCAACCCACTGCAGTGTTCTTGCCTAGGAAATCCCATGGATAGAGGAACATGGTGGGCTACAGTCCATGGGGTTGCAGAGTCCAACATGACTGAGCACACAAACACAAACAAGGAAAGTGGGCAAACAGAGCAAGTCCCAACTCTTCCAGCTGAGAACATTGTTACAGGACTAAGGCTCCTGGGACCCATCGTGGCAACTTTCCAAGGGCTATTAGTTTGCCTTAACACAGGGAAAGAAGTCAGATGCATTAAAAGTGAGAAGATAATTTTAAAGGAGGACGTCTTCATACCCAGCACCAGCACCCACCAAACCCGGCTCAAAGTGGCTACCTGATAAACACTCAGTGAAAAACCCACAGCAGGCACTGAGGCCACAGCTATGCTCAAACTATTTGTGTTGACTGTTTGGGGGCATGGCTTAGACTGGCAACTTTAAGAAGACGGGGTTGGGGAGACCGTAACTCAATTACAAACAGAAATCTTAAAGTTTAGCCATCTATTCAATATCGTGGAATAAACCATGGAAAAGAATATAGAAAAGAATGTATATATGTGTATGACTGAGTCATTTTGCTATACAGTAGNGGGGCATGGCTTAGACTGGCAACTTTAAGAACACGGGGTTGGGGAGACCGTAACTCAATTACAAACAGAAATCTTAAAGTTTAGCCATCTATTCAATATCGTGGAATAAACCATGGAAAAGAATATAGAAAAGAATGTATATATGTGTATGACTGAGTCATTTTGCTATACAGTAGAAATTGATATAATGTTGTAAATCAACCATATTCTGATTTAAAGAAAAAAAAATTTTTTTAAGTTTAACCATCTTCCAGCCATTAAGAGTGACTCTATACTTCAAAGCAATTATGAACTTTAAAGGCTGCCTAGTAAAACGTGCCCTGGCGAGTACCGAATTTATTTCTCACATAAGCCTCTCAACTGTCACCCACCTGGCACTCTCTCCCAAATATAAAGGTATTACCTCTCTCTTAAAGTACCTAGATTCTAAAACACACGCATCTTCCTTCAGCCAAAACTATCTGTTAACAGTTCACCTGACACCAAAACCCTTCCCCCAAATTTGACATTCCCCCTAACAAACCCCCAGAGATCATGCCCCCCAACAGGACCAACTTTTCCAAGACCTCCTGTAGTAACATCAGTGCAAAATACCACCCTCAACAGCCACTCCACCCTCCTACAGCTAGGAGGCCAAGATACACTAGGAGGAGAAAAGAATGAATCCTCTCTGCTCTTTAGGGAAGGAGCAGAGCAACTACCTGCTTGGAGGACCAGAGTGCAAAAGGACAAGAACTTCCCAAACAAGGTCTTACTGATGAATGCTCCTGGTATGTTTCCAGATAGCTCTGCAGGGGACAGTGGTCACCATCTGTCCCCTGCCAAAATCAACCTGAGAGTGACTCTGCAATGACTTAGAGAATTAAGTCTCTGCAATGACTTAAAGCCACATGGAGTATTAAGAGGCTCACTTCACAGCAGAGGAATCAAAGGCACTCCCTGGGCTAGGATCACTGGGGATTCTGGCGCTGCAATGCTTTTGGAGGCCAATTGGGCAAAGGCTGGTTGGTTAAGTTTAAACTGAGAAAACTGAACAGGAAGGGAGCAAATTTGAATTCCTGTGATGTCCTGAGGTCCCTTCCAGCCCCAAGCTGCTACCAGAGAACACTGCATATGCACATACATGTGTACACGCTTCTTTACAAAAACGCATGCACGGATGTGTGAATATATACACATGAGTACTATATTCACAATTCCAAACACAAAGCCCTTGAGATGCGCACAGCTGAGGCAATTCAGAGACGCTTGAGCTGCTGGAACATAAATGCCACTAGCAGATTGGAGCAGAGCCACCCAGCCAGCCCGCCTGCCTACCACTGCAGGCGCCTTCAAACCAACCTGCACCTTGTGTAGGCTCCAGCCCTGCAAAGTCCCAATCTGGTACAGTAGACTCCTTTCCCAGTGACTCTAGTCACAAGTATCCCAGACTCGAGAAGGCAGGCTGGAACCAAGGAGGGGATGAAAAAAAGTAAAGACCAAACCTCTATCCAGAAACCCAGGTCTGCCAGTCAGGGGTCCGGCAGAGCAGGGTCCTTCTTCTCTGTCCCCNCTGGTACAGTAGACTCCTTTCCCAGTGACTCTAGTCACAAGTATCCCAGACTCGAGAAGGCAGGCTGGAACCAAGGAGGGGATGAAAAAAAATAAAGACCAAACCTCTATCCAGAAACCCAGGTCTGCCAGTCAGGGGTCCGGCAGAGCAGGGTCCTTCTTCTCTGTCCCCCAACCGTCCCTAAAAGAGGCAAAAGGTCACCCTCTTCTGCCACTGCCATCATCTCTTCTCAGGGTCTCTACTTCAAGCTGACTACATGGATTTCGAGTTGGTAACTGAAGAAACTAAAAAGTCTAGAAAGCGGAGCTTTGCTCTAATTCTAACAGAGCTAACCAAATTTGAGAGTTTCCTATCAGCCCTGAACAATAGGAGGCTTTTCTTAAACACGACACACACACAAACCCCCCCAGCCCTCCCCATCCGCCCTCCTTATTTTCAAGTAAATAATTCTTTGTGGACCCTACCAAATGGGCAGGCCCTTTTGGTAAAACCACTAAAAGAGGATAGTTTTAGCTTCTTGAACATTAGGCTCAATTCCTAGTCCTACCAGGTAGCTAAACTGGGGGGGGAGGGGTGGAAGGGGGAAGTGGGGGGTGTGTCTCTCGGAATAAAAACCCACGGAGTCGCTCAGGTACTGGCAATGAACAGAAGCGGGGCGCACCGGCTTCCCACCCGCCCCTATTTGGAATGAGATTCCACCTCTAACACTCGGATCCGAGTTGTTTACAGGTGCAGTACTGTCATTCCCTGGGGAACCCCGCACAAACCTCAGCCTTGCCCTCCCCAACTTCACCGCCCCCAAAGTGCCCAGCCNTTCAGCTTCAGCATCAGTTTTTACAGTGAGTATTCAGAGTTGATTTCCTTTAGGATTGACTGGTTTGATCTCCTTGCTGTCCAAGGGACTCTCAAGAGTCCTCCAGTCCTAGAGGATCCTTATTCAGCTCACCAGACTGTCTTCTGGCCCCTAAAGATTTACATCCATCTCACATCAAAATATATCACCCTTTTCCAACATCCTCCAAAGTCTCAACTTATTACAACATCAACGTACAGTCTAAAATCTCTTTGCATATTTATCAGTTCGACAGTCCCAAACCACTTTACTAAATCATGGAAACTAAGAATGAGTGAGACTGTGGGTATAATCCATCCTGGGCAAAATTCTTTTCTGTCCCTAGACCTGTGAAATTCGAAAACAAATTATCTGATCCCCCAAATAGAATGGTGAGATAGCCATAGGATAATAGTTAGAGACAGTCCCACTCAAAAAGGAATAAAATAGAAGAATCAGCAACTAGTGCTGAGCAATTTTCAAGTCCAACTATGAAAACACAATTTAGAGGCCTATTTTAATCTTCTGTGGCTCTGCTGTCTATGCTCAGGAATCCACGCTCAGTTATGCTTCCTTTTTAAAGAAGAGTAAGACCAGTTTTGACCTGAATAGTTTAACCCATCTGTTCCGTGCCTGTGGAATTTTGGGAGTTCAACAGTCTTTTTAAGTTTTGCCCCCTCTCTGTCCCCTTCAGTTCAAGCTGGCAATATTTCTTCTCATATTACAACATCAAAAACCTCATGGGTCTCCCATGAACATCCCAGAGATGTCTTCCATTAGACAACATGCTTCTACACATATTTTTTCTGGATAGGTCTATGAGATGGCTAAAGAGACTGATGGATCACATGCTTAATTTTTTCAAAGAAACCATTGTGCTATAGAATATATATATATATGCATATATATATATGCTACAGAATATATATATGCATATATATATATATACACACAGACACATATATACATATATATATGTATATATATGTTGTTGTGTCCAACTCTTTGAAACTCCATGGACTGCAGCATGACAGGCCTCNAAGAAACCATTGTGCTACAGAATATATATATATATATAGGCATATATATATGCTACAGAATATATATATGCCTATATATATATATACACACACACAGACACATATATACATATATATATATGTATATATATGTTGTTGTGTCCGACTCTTTGAAACTCCATGGACTGCAGCATGCCAGGCCTCCCTGTCCCTTACCATCTCCCAGAGATATATATTTGATTCCAGGTACTAGCAAAAGACTGTCCAACCACATCCTTGGCTTTCCCTCTGGAGCATGCTTTCCTAACAGTAAATCCACTTTTAGCCAAAATCTGGATGGGCTGAGAATTTCCAAAATTACTTAGTCCTAGTTCTGTTTGCTTAATAGTACTTTTNATAGAATATATATATATATGCATATATATATATGCTACAGAATATATATATGCATATATATATATATACACACAGACACATATATACATATATATATGTATATATATGTTGTTGTGTCCAACTCTTTGAAACTCCATGGACTGCAGCATGACAGGCCTCCCTGTCCCTTACCATCTCCCGGAGATATATATTTGATTCCAGGTACTAGCAAAAGACTGTCCAGCCACATCCTTGGCTTTCCCTCTGGAGCATGCTTTCCTAACAGTAAATCCACTTTTAACCAAAATCTGGATGGGCTGAGAATTTCCAAAATTACTTAGTCCTAGTTCTGTTTGCTTAATAGTACTTTTATCAATTTATCTCTTTCTATTTGGATTTTACTAAAAGCAACAAGAATAAGCCAGGTTGTACCTTCAATACTTTGCTTGGAAATCTCTTCAGTTAAATATCCAATTTCATGATTGACAATTTTCATGTAAATGTAGGACACAATTCAGCTAACCTTTCTGCTGCTATCTATTAATAGCAAGAATCTTCTTTTCTCTGGTTTTGAATAACATTTTCCTCATTTCCTCCCAAGCCCTTATCAGCAATCTTTAACACTCATGTTTCTACTAAGCATGTATTCCAGGCAATCTAGGCTTTTTCTATCATGCTCTTAGAACTTCTAGCGTCTACCACTTATCCAATTCTGAAGTCATGTCCACATTTTTAGATGTTTGTTACAGCAGCATCTCACATCCAGATACCAAAATCTGTAGTGGCTTNTTATCAGCAATCTTTAACACTCATGTTTCTACTAAGCATGTATTCCAGGCAATCTAGGCTTTTTCTATCATGCTCTTAGAACTTCTAGCGTCTACCACTTATCCAATTCTGAAGTCATGTCCACATTTTTAGATGTTTGTTACAGCAGCATCTCACATCCAGATACCAAAATCTGTAGTGGCTTTCAATTGCTGCTATAACAAATTACCACAAACATAGTGGCTTAAACAATGCCAATTGATTCTCTTACAGTTTGGAGGTCAGAAGTCTAAAATCAAGGTGTTGACAGGGCCGCCTTTCTTCTGGAGGCTTCAGAGGACATTCTGTTTCCTTGCCCTTTCCAACTTCTGAAAATTGTTTTCTGTCCTTGGCTGATGGTCCCATATGAGATCACCTTTCCTCCCTCTGCTACTGTTGTCCCAGGTCCTTCTTCTAACTCTAATCTCTTGCCTCCCTCTTATAAGGACCTTTGTTGTTACATTGAGCAAATCCACAAAATCCAGGATAATTGCTCCATCTCAAAACCCTTAATTTGATCACGTCTTAATCACACTCAAAATTTCCAGAGATTAGAGTGTGACAAATTTGTGGTGCTCTTTTCAGCCTACCCTCGGCCCCAATTCACCACTCCTTGGAACTGTGCCCCTGGTCATGTAATTTTACAGTGCCCTCTTTCTGTGATGGGTGCATCCTCCTCACCCTTGGACTCTGAGGTTGGCCATATGATTTGCTCTGACTCATAGAAAGAGGCAAGTGATGNTGGCTCCATCTCAAAATCCTTAATTTGATCACGTCTTAATCACACTCAAAAATTTCCAGAGATTAGAGTGTGACAAATTTGTGGTGCTCTTTTCAGCCTACCCTAGGCCCCAATTCACCACTCCTTGGAACTGTGCCCCTGGTCATGTAATTTTACAGTGCCCTCTTTCTGTGACGGGTGCGTCCTCCTCACCCTTGGACTCTGAGGTTGGCCATATGATTTGCTCTGACTCATAGAAAGAGGCAAGTGATGCCCTCAATGGGTCTTTCAGATTTCCTACTGCCTTTGAGCTCTTGCCATTGCCATGAGGAGGAATGTTTCCATCAGTCTAGCCCAGTGGTCCCATGAGATAGATGAGGAATGTGTGGGGCACAGCTGCCCCACAGAAACTTAGTTTAGGGTGGAGCCTCCAGCTGCTCCACAGACAAAATAATAAGAGCAGTTAGAGCGGATAGTCTCTGCCACTAACCCTCAACTGTGAGAAATAAATGCTTATTGTTGAATTCCACTTACTCCAGGGTGATTTGTTAAGCAGCAAGATGATTATTTTTATCTCCATAATAACTGTAAGGCCTAAGGGAAAATTACCCATGCCCACCCAATTGCTCAAAATATCTACAGACATGTGAATTTTAGCACACATACATACACGCACTTCATTTTATAGAATATGAAACAAACTTTTAACGCTTTATAAAAACTGCTTCCAAAGAAAACATCATATGGGCTGAAGCAAAGAGGAATCAGAGAAAAATTGGAGAAGGCAGTGACTTAAGATAGAGTGACCCCACATCTTGGAGCATCCCCAACAGAAGTTGAAATTATGAGGGAGGGTGTTTACTGAAATAAAAGACCCGAGAATTCTGTAAAGTACACCTTCAGGTCAGCACACTGACTCTTCCTTGTTTCACAAATTTTGCAAATTAGAGAGTGTTTCCCAAAGTATTCTTTGCAACCCTAGTTTGGCCGTCTTAACTGATGTTGTTGCTGTTGTAGGTGTAGTCATTGTGTCCTGACAGACAACTAACCGTATACATCTCTTTCCAACTCCACGTTCAGCAGTTCAGTGACATCAGGTGAGAGCTAGCAATGAACTTTGGTGGAGCATTTACACCACGGAGATCTTGCTTCGGCTCTGGATGTATGCACTGAGTCGTAATAGCAAATGTATTTATTACACTGGGTCATAGTCAGAAGCTCTGAAGGCCATGGCTCCCATAGTGACTGAGTAAACTTCAACTTCCTGCAGTACTAATGATCTATTTGTGCAAAACATTTTTGCCCCCAGAAGCAAAGCCTGACACAGTAACAAAGCACATGGTAACATTACCCACATTAATTTGGAAACAGGCATTTTTCTGTGGATGCTTCTGCCATGGGGGTTTAGGTTTCTGAGTTTCTCTTTGTCCTCCAGCCTGCTGCAGTGGCTGGGGGGCAGAAAGTATGTGTTTGTAGATATTTTATCCTAATGCTTCAGGCTACAAATTACAATTTTTGTCAGTAATAAGAAAAGAATGGGTGTTTTCTTTGGCTGACTTCAAAAGATGGTGGAGGTCCCTTCTCCGCTTCTCTCAGACCATGCCATTGCCCCAGCAGCACTATTCAGAAGTGAGGTGGGGCCAGCACTGACTTTGAACCATGCTGGTAGCCCCTGTCTGCATCCTGCAGGTCCTCGCCCAGCAATTTGAAAGCCTTTATGCTCAAGAATAATTCACCAGCTCACCTGGGCTGGGAACTTGAAGCTGTGAAGGTTGGAACAATCTCTGTGTTAACACAACAATGTTAAAAGCTGATTTTGTGTATTCAACCTGATGAGGAGGCTGAGATATTGCTCTTCATTGAGTTTCCATATTTTGATGAAACATCATATGTTTTGACAAACATACCCAATATTTTCTCTTGCTTTATGACTTTCCATGTATCCTGAGTCTCAGACACACTTAAGAGTCTGGGTGCCTCTCTGCCTGTTTTACTGAGTTTCCCACTTTCACTGCAGCAGAGATTTAAACAAGGGCACTAGGGATAGATGCTGATGTAAAAGGCGCCTTCCTGGAGCCATATGGTGCTAACCATCTCAGAAACCCTTAGTCAAGTTTATTTCCTACCCCTACCCCTTCACATACACAGTGAGGGTGGCATTGGCAGGAATTTACGCACATCCCCATTTCCAAAGCCTCACTGTTTGATCAATTGACTAGTCACTCTCACCTAAATAGCCATCTGATATCAAGTTAAGCTCTTACCCACCTCCACAATTTTCACCTAGATGGATGCCCCCAAGCAGCTCCTGTAGGGGCGCAATGGAGGCTGACTCATGTCGGCTTTCCCAGAGAGCAAGAGTTGACCAAGGAAATCCTAAAAGAACAGCAGTGGTGGAAGGTCTAGTTGACGTCATAGGTAATTCATAGGTAATTCTACATGCCAGACATCATTCTTGGGGCTTCACATCTATTAAATCATACAACGCTTCTAAAACAGATGCCATTAGCATCATTTCACAAATGAAGAAAACCAAGGTTAAATAACCTGCTCAAGATCTCAGAGCCATTTAGTGGCAAAATTTGGATCCAAACCCAGAGAGTTTGGCCCCAAGGGCTCAGACTTTTAGGAAGACACCCCTGACTCCAAACCCTTTACCTCCTTCTCCAGACTGAGTTCTAAGTCATCAGAGAGGCCCAAAGGGCCCTCCTCATCTTACCCTCTGCTGTCTCTCCAGCCTCAACTTTCCCTGGCTCTCCTCTCTCCACCTCTCCCCGCACTGACCGACTCTCACTGCCCTGAGCTTGCAGCATTGCTTGAAGATGCTTTGGCACAAGTTACTCCCATCCCATAACACATCAAGTGAATAGGAAGGTCACTGACTATGTCTAAAGTTATATATTTCAAAGACAAATCCCTTTGAAATATTAGTGTTTGACTTACATGTAGTAAAAAAGAAACTGTTATGATGCATCTTACAATGGATTACAACGATCAGTGTGGTATGGTGCCAATGTCAAAAGCCACTAAGATGACAATAATATCTAGAGCTTCCATTTAGTTGCTTGATAAGCCCTCGATATTTTAAAACTTGAGTTGAGTCCTGACTCCAGGAAAAAAGCAGCAGTTAAGAAATCTATTATTTTCTTTTTTTTTAATTGAAATGTAGTTGAAGTATAGTTGAAGCTCCAATACTTTGGCCACCTGATACGAACAGCTGACTCATTGGAAGAGACCCTGATACTGGGAAACACTGAGGGCAGGAGGAGAAGAGAGTGACAGAGGATGAGATGGTTGGATGGCATCACCAATTCAATGGACGTGAACTTGGGCAAAATCTGAGAGATAGTGAGGGATAGGGAGGCCTGTCATGTGCTGTCCATGGGGTCACAAAGATCAAACACAACTTAGCAACTGAACAACAGAGTTGATTTACAACGTTGTATTAGTTTTAGGTATAGAGCAAAGTAATTCAGTCATATATATATATATATAAAGAATCTTTAAAAGAAAATCTATGTGTATATAGGCATGTGTGCATATATATATGTGCTCTCTGAAGCACATAAAGAATTTCCCCCCCAAATGCTTTAGTATCAATTGCTGTACTGTGACAAAACAAGAATTTGGTGTCCTCTCTATTAAAATGACAAAATTTGCTGAGATGATTGGTCTGCTCTTTCAAGAGGCTGCAAAAGATAATTTTTACCTTCTGTGTAATCTGCCTAGATACCAAAGATTCTTTATAAGAATAATTTCCTATTCTTGATGTTGACTGTCATGTTCTTGATTATTTAAGAGAATAAAGCTTGCTCACTTTTGAACAAGCTAAGTAAGGGTTCTTGAACACCACAGTACCACCTATGTTTCCTTTTTAAATCTGTTATTGTCACTTTTATTAAAAGTAGCCAAGTATTTATCCTCCATAACCTATGATCCTCTTTTAACCAGTGTTCCAATCTCCTGACAACTTTTGATATTTTGCCTTCTCTACATTAAATCCTAAATGAGATATCTTACTTTTAAAGCTGTCTTTAAGATTTCCTAGAGGCCCCCCAGAAAATCACAAGCAGCTGGAAATAGGTTTATTTGATATGCTACAATTGTTGAATTGCATGGAAAACATTGTCAAATCAGAAAAGATACTTAAATTTTCCTAGGTCAAATTTGTATGGGTAAAATATTATTAATATGATTATTTTGAAATGATATGCCCTATCTTTAAAGTAACCTAATATGAGAGTGTTGTTTTCTGTTGGGACTCTGGTTGACATAATTAAAATTTATTTTAACCTCAGGAGACATTTTGCTTTGAGGGAATCCACTTTCCAAACATTCCTTGGGAGGACAATGGCTTCAGTTATTTTCAAAGAACAAGGCCCACCATGATCTGGCCCCTTTCTCATCTTCATATCTCTTCTCACACATTTTATGCTTGAGTCAACTGAAATGATCAATATTTGAAGTTGCCCAAGTGTGGAATGTTATTTTACCCCCATCATGCTTTGACCCAGGTTGAAAAATACACTCACCTAATCTGGCAAATTCTTACCACTTTTCAGGATCCAAGGCAAGTACCCTTTCTAGAAATCTCCCCTCCCTGTGACTTTCAAGCAGGGGGCCCACTCCCTCCTCCACAATCCCTGGTACTCACTTACAGTTCTGTGACCACCATGCTGTCCTGGAGAGGCTGTTTCCATGTCTGTCTCTGAAGGACATTGCTAGCCCCTTGAAGATGGTGCGTTGTGCATGCCTAGTTGCTTCAGTCATGTCCAGCTCTTTACAACACAATGGACTGTAGCCCACCAGGCTCCTCTGTCCATGGGGTTTTCTAGGCAAGGATACTAGGATAGCTTACCATGCTCTCCTCCAGGGGCTCTTCCCAACCCAGGGATTGATCCCAGGTCTCCCACATTGCAAGGAGATTCTTTATTGTCTGAGCCACCAGGGAAGCCCCTTTGAAGATAGGGTCTAATTTAATTCATGCCTCCTTGGGTCAGAAAGATCTGCTGGAAAAGGGATAGTTTATCTACTCCAGTATTCTTGGGATTCCCTTGTGGCTCAGCTGATAAAGAAACCACCTGCAATGCAGGAGACCGGGGTTTGATCCCTGGGTTGGGAAGATCCCCTGGAGAAGAGAAAGGCTACCCACTCCAGTATTCTGGCCTACAGAATTCCATGGACTGTATAGTCCATGGGATCACAAAGAGTCAGACACGACTGAGTGACTTGCACTTTCACTTCCATTTTCAGCGTATAGCTTGGATCTTCCCAGGTGGCACTAGTGGTGAAGAATCCACCTGCCAATGTAGGAGGCATAGAAGACTCAGGTTTGATCCCTGGAGTGGGAAAATTTCCCTGGATTAGGAAATGGCAACCCACTCCAGTATCCTTGCCTGGAAAATTCCATGGGCAGAAGAGCCTGGCAGGGTACAGTCCATGAGGCCAACAAAGAGCCAGACACAACTAAACACCATTGCATTGCAGAATATGGCTTGCATATAACTAGTCTCAATAAGTACTGGGTTTGTTGAATTAATTTACAACTGATTGAATTAAACTGGGGGTTCAGTTCACATTGATATAGTGAAGAAAGAGAAAGGCATAGAAATGGAAAGGGCAGGAGGTTCCATCCTGACTTTTTGCCAAGGGCAGGTTCCATGTATAGCCATAATAAGAAAGAAGAGAAAACAAAAAGCTTCAGAGTTAATATCTTGGTGGCAAACTGGGTCATAATGAAGCTGAGGGTATTTAAATTGGTCTTCTCTCTAGGGAGGCATGCTACATAAATTAATACACTGAACCATGGCCTGAAGGGCCCCGAGGCTTTAATAAATAAAGAGCTGTACTGGGCCAAATAAGAACATAACACTGCCAAACGTCCTGATGTCTCAGTTACAATAACAATGTTTCCTGGGCGTGGGCCAGAGAGCAGCTCAAAGAACATTAAAGAATTTTTGTGCTCCTCTTAAATTCCTCTTTGATTGAAGAGACAACTTTGGCATCTTCCAAAAGCAAAGAGGGCATCTCTAGTCTGCTTAGGCTCCTGCCTGACTGTGGCTTGAAAGGAAAGTCTATCTCTGGAGCCTCCCTGCACTGTTTTCTTCTCTGAGGCTTCTCCATTTATTTAGGACGAAAAGCCAGCTGGTGTTAAAGGGACAGTTCTGCTGGGTACGCTGGAATTTTGTTAACAAGACGTCTTTTACAGAGGAAAAGAGGATACTTCTTGGGATGAATTTCCTCTATCCCACTATATAATATGATATTTTAGCTATACAGGATCTTAGAAGTTATCCAATGTCTTGTTTTACAGATGAAAAAACTAAGGTCCCAAGGATGATCAAACACACTCACAGTCACAGAGTAGGGCCAAAATTAGTTTAGGGTTCCAATCCAGTGCTTGATTCATTCAGGACTTCCTATTGTTTGAATATCTCTAACTTTCCATCAAAAGATTGAAAAAAAATTAAAAAAAAAACCAAATATTGATATTTGGCCCTTCATAGCACCATGGATGGACTCAGAGGGTATTGTTGTTGTTTAGTTGCTAAATCATGCTCTTTGTGACTCCATGGACTGAAGCAAGCCAGGCTTCCCTGTCCTTTCCTATCTCCTGGAGTTTGCCCAAACTCATGTCCATTGAGTAGGTGATGCTATCCAACCATCTCACCCTCTGTCGCCCCCTTCTCCTCATGCCCTCAATCTTTCCCAGCATCGGGGTCTTTTCCAGTAAGTCAGCTCTTCATATCAGGTGGCCAAAGTATTGGAGCTTCAGTATCAGTCCTTCCAATGAATATTCAGGGTCAATTTCCTTTAGAATTGAATGGTTTGATCTCCTTGCTGTCCAAGGGACTCTCAAGAGCCTTCTCCACCACCACAGTTTGAAAGCATCAATTTTTCCGTGCTCAGCCTTCTGTATGGTCCCACTCTCACATCCATACATGACTACTGAAAAAGCCATAGCTTTGACTACAAGAACTTTTGTCGGCAAAGTGATGTCTTTGCTTTTTAATACACTGTCTAGGTTTGTCATAACTATTCTTCCAAGGAGCAAGCATCTTTTAATTTCATGGCTGCAGTCACCATCCTCGGTGATTTTGGAGCCCAAGAAAATAAAATCTGTCACTGTTTCCACTTCTCCCCCTTCTATTTATGCGAAGTAAAATAAGTCAGAGAAATACGTATACTGTGCAATACTACTTACATGTAGAATCTAGAAAACACAACAAACTAATGAATATAACACAAAAGACGCAGATACACAGATATAGAAAATAAAATAGTGGTTACCAGTGGGAGGGGAAAGGCAATCTTAGGGGTAGGGAAGTGGGAGGTACAAACTACCGGGTGTAAGATAGGCTATGTGGTTGTACTCTACAACACAGGGAATAGAGGCAATATTTTGTAATAATTGTAAATAAGGTACANTAGCTGCTGCGCGTGTGTAACGTGCATGCTAAGCAGCTTCAGTTGTGTCCAGCTCTTTTCCACCCCGTGGACTGTAGCCTGCCAGGCTCCTCTGTCCATTGGATTCTCCAGGCAAGAATACTGGAGTGGGGTGCCATGCCCTCCTCCAGGGGATCTTCCTAACCCAGGGATCGAACCAGCGTCTCTTGCATCTCCTGTATTGGCAGGCAGGTTCTTTACCACTAGTGCCACCTGGGAAGCCCCAGCCCCAGCACATACACATCCTAAAATGAGGCCAGAGTATCCCAGCAAAATCCCCATGTGCTAGACCTTAGATAACCTTTATCAAAGAACTATGTTCAGAGGGAAGGAAGGTCAGTGGATCCACAGTTGTCCTCTGTACTTGCAGTACGGACAATGCAGCTAAGGTTAGTGATAATAGTAATGTCTGTGGAAGAGAGTGTAAGAAGCAGAGTCTAGCCAGCAAGATTCTCAACAAAGTTTTCAGTAACATACTTATCCCTTTTCCTTCCATCAGTCACTTTTGGGTGTGCAAGATCTGTTCTCTGCTCCCAAGAAGCTCATTGTTTAATTGGAAAACTACTATGCAAGCAAGTGAATGTAATACAATGTGACAGGCACGGTGATTGTTGCAAGTACAGGGGAAGTGAGAGGATACACTAAAGAGAACCAAGGAACAGGCCATACTGAAAGAGAGAAGCACGTGTGTGAAGCTCTGGAGGCCAGGAAGCATGGGGAGTAGCACCCAGAGTGCAAATAACGCAAGAGATATGGGTTTGATCCCTGGGTCTGGAAGATCCCCTGGAATAGGAGATGGGAACCCACTTCAGTCTTCTTGTCTGGGAAATTCCATGGACAGATGGGCCTGGTGGGTTATAGTCCATGGAGTTGCAGAGTTCGACACGACTGAGCAATTGAGCACACACACCCAGAGTGCTATGGATGAGGGAGCCAGGGACAGTCAGAGATGAATGAGGCCAAGCCAGGTCAAAATGGGCCTCATCAGAGATCCCCAAACTTGCTCATTTCTCTGCTCTCTAAGTCTGTGAGTTGTTTTTTCATAGTGCCCTGAAGCCAAAAGAAATGTATGGAATTAATACAGTCCCATGTATTAAATAGATGGGTTTAAGCAATTAAATGGATATTTATGTCCTAATGATTATTGCCACTTGAAAAAAATATACATAAATTAATGAAAAACACATAATTACCACTCTGTTCTTAAAATATCATGATTAATTATGAACAGGATTCAAGTACCTGTTGGAACCAGCACAGTTTCTCAAACCTTGGAATCAGATTGGACTGTGCCACATCATTTTCTGCTTCAACTTGAATTTTTGGTGATATTCCCTTTTCATCATTCTGACCACACAAAACCCAGCAAAGATATAGTGTTATTAAAGGAATGAGTTGGGTGGGATGCTGAATCGTGAACTATCTCAGACTGGTGTCCCTCAGTGTTGAGGACTGCTGCATTTCCCTCAAACATGTAAAATATCCTGGGTTCTCCTGTGAGTTCTCCTCCAGGTACCCTGATGTACTTCAGAGTCCAGTGTGGGAATCCTGGGGCCATGATATGGTTCCTGGTTTCCCAAAGAGGTAAAACAATGAGACCACACAATGGAAAACTTGGAGTTAATACTGGGATCCTTAGCATTTGTTGGTGAAAAATAGAGGAACTCCGGGGACAAAGAGGAGATATATGTACACATATAGCTGGCTTAAAACTCAGTGTTCAAAAAACTAAGATCATGGCATACAGTCCCATCACTTCATGGCAAATAGATGGGGAAACAATGGAAACAGTGACAGACTTTATTTTCTTTGGCTCCAAAATCACTGCAGATGGTGACTGCAGCCACAAAATTAAAAGATACTTGCCCTTGGAATAAAAGCTATGACAAACCTAGACAGTATATTAAAAAGCAAAGACATTACTTTACTGACAAAGGTCCATATAGCCAAACCTATGGTTTTTTCAATAGTCATGTATGGATATGAGAGTTGGACCATAAAGAAAGTTGAGCACCAAAGAATTGATGCTTTTGAACTGTAGTGTTGGAGAAGATTCTTGAGAGTCCCATGGACTGCAAGGATCAAACCAATCAATCCTAAAGGAAATCAGTCCTGAGTATTCATTGGAAGGACTGGTGCTGAAGTTGAAGCTCCAATACTTTGGCCACCTGATGTGAAGAACTGACTCACTGGAAAAGATCCTGATCCTGAGAAAGCTGAAAGCCGGAAGAGAAGGGGATGATAGAGAATGAGATGGTTGGATGGCATCACTGACTGGATGGCCATGAGTTTGAGCAAGTTCCAGGAGTTGGTGATGGACAGGGAAGCCTGGTGTGCTGCAGTCCATGGGGTCACAAAGAGTCGGACATGACTGAGCGACTGAACTGAACCGAGAGCTGATTCACTTTGCTGGACAGCAGAAACTAATATAACCTTGTAAAGCAACTGAACTCCAATACAAAAAATAATAAAAAATAAAATTATTTAAATAAAACGCAAACAAACAGAAAAGAGGAACTCTTTGGACACGTGCAATGTGGATGGAGATAAAGGAACAGTGGAAGGTAGAGATGATAGCCAAGGAGATGCTGTGCACTTGAGAGATTATTATTAAGCCTCTCTAAAGGATTTTGGTTTCTGTTATCCAGTAATAACCCTCAGCCTGGGTGAGAGGAAGCAGGCTGTGAACTCGAATCAGCCAGCCCATCCCAGGTTTGAACATGGCAGGGTGTACTCTGATGACCCCCTACTCCACCCTCTGTCACTTTTGCGGTTGTGTGCTGTCTGTGTGTAGGCACTTCATTTCTGTTTCCACCAAACACAAAAACACTGAAATAATTGCTGTGGGCCCTAGGCTTCTTCCATTCTAATCCTCAGTTTTCTGTCCATTGTGAGTGGAATTCCAGGGTTTCCAATGGACCGTAGAGGCAACAAATGTCAAAGAAGACAAAAAGATGAAAAAAAAAAGAGAGAGAGAGAAAAGTCAGCAGGCAGCAAACACAGAACTTAACAGGAATGGAAAGATCTCTTCCGTGAAGGAGACAAAGCAGAGAATGCCTGACCTTTATTCACGGGAGACAAGATATAGCTAAAAGAGCAGATGCCCTGAGAAGAAAGGGGCAGGAGAGTCCTGGAGAGACAGGAGCATTTTTCTATCATTTGGACAGTGTGACATTATTAAGTCCCTGCCTGAGTTGCCTCCTACAGGAATTGTCTCTCTGGGCTGCCTGAGGAATGGGTAGAGACGCTCCTAGGAAGAACAGGCAGCTGGTGGCATGGAATAATTAGAAAGTCATGTAAACTCCCCAGCCCTGGACCAAAAATAACCTCCCAACAGGCCTTCCACCAAACCTGGAATGCTCACCATTGTCACACTGCTTTTGAATTGGGGCACTGTGTCTCCAGGGTTCCTCTGTTAAAATAGAAAGGTATTATTCAGGGAGGATAAAGCATTAACCCAAGAGTTGTTTGCCCAGATTTTAGCTCAGAATGGCTAATGGTTAGCCAATATAATCTAATGAATTATCTACTAATGTATACTTCTGTATCTCACATCACCTATCCCTGTAAGACAGATTATCTCAAAATTAGTGGCTTAAAACAGTAAGAATTTACTCTCGTAGTTTGTGTGAGTCAGAAATTTGGGAGTAGCTTTGCTGGCAGTTCTGGCTTAGGACCTCTCAAGAGAATGTGGTTAGGATTTTGGCTGCAGTTGCAGTTCTCTGAAACCTTGAACACTTTCAGGATGGCTCACTCATTTGGCTCTTGGCAGGCAGCCTCAGGGGCTTACCAAACGTGCTTCTCCAGGGGGCTGTCTGAGCATCCTCACAACATGGCTGCTGGCTTCCCTCAAGAGTGAATGGTCTAAGAGCTGGAAAGCAGAGAAGGAAGCTACAGTGCCGTCTATGATCTAGTCTCAGAGGTTATGCTCTCTCACTTCTGACACACCCCATTCCTTGGGATAAAATCACTAAGCCCAGGCTATATTCCGGGGGAGAATGATTAAGCTCCATCTCTTGAATAGAAGAGTATCAAAGATTTGTAGGCATGTCTGAAACTCGTCACAGCTAATCAACCAATAGCCATAAAGAGACGGGGGATGGTCCAGGTAAGAACTTTCTAAAAAATAGCTTTCTTGTACTATATTTGACATAGCCATACAATCTATCAATTCAAGGTGTACAATTCAGTGGGCTTTAGTACAATCAGGGGTGTGCAGCCATCACCAGTAATTTCAGTTCATTTACATCACCTCAAAAACAAAGCCTGTACCCATTAATGGTCCTTCCCCGTTCCTCCCACTCACCAAGCCCTAGGCAACCACCAATCTACATTGGGGGTTAGGTGAGTTTTTAAACATTTTTAGTTTAATTTAAAATTTTTTATTTATTTAAACAAATTTTAAAGGTTACTTTCCATTTACAATTATTAAGAAAATATTGGCTACATTCCTCATGTTGTACCATTCTTGAGCCTATTTTTATATCCAATAGTTTGTCCCTCCCCCTCCCCCACCCCTATATTGCCCCTGTCCTCCAGGTGGTAACCACAAGATACTGGTAACCATTAGGTTACTTTTGATAGTTAGTAAAAGAGAAAAGATCAGAACAGATTTCTGTGCTGGTCTTCCACCTTGCTGAGGAGGGCATGGCAACCCACTCCAGAGTTCTTGCCTTGAGAATGGCATGGGCAGAGGAGCCTGGCAGGCTACAGTCCACAAGATGGCAGAGTCGGACATGACCAAAGCGACTAAGCAGCAGCAGCAGCTCCCACCTTGCTGAGGCTCGTCGGGGGAGGGCAGCTGGAGGCAGGAACCCAAATGAGGCAGTGGCAGAGGCATTGCCAGGCCTACCTGTGTGCTACGCACAGCAGCCGGAGGCCACTCAGGACTTCTCACCATCAGCAGCCAGAGCACAGACACTGCCTAGGAAACTGGGCCTGCCTGATGGTCTCTGGTGAGGGCCCTGAGCAGCAGACCAGCAACCTGGGGATTCTCACGCCTTGCAGCAGGGCTCAGGGGCCTGAATGGAGTGCTACAGGTTGAGAGATGCTGGATCTAGAATCTGATACACCCTTGTTAGGATCCCCTCTCTGCTAACTGGTGTCTCTAGTCAAATGGCGTGAATTTATTTAAGTAGAGCTTTCCTTGGAGGGTAGTACAAATTCTCTTTTTAATTTTCCTCCTGCCTACTAGTTCCTGAGACTCACTACAGAAGCGCCAAACTTGCAATTTAGTTGTAAGTATTAGATAAAGTAGATAACTAATGAGAAGTTACCGCGTAGCACAGGGAACTCTACTCAATGCCCTGTGGTGACCTAAATGGGAAGGAAATCCAGAAAAAAGGGGATATGAATAGCTGATTCACTTTGCTGAACAGTAGGAACTAACAACATTGTAAAGCAACTACACGCCAATAAAAATTGATTTTAAAAAAAAAAGAGTATATGAAGGTACTTAGCCTGAGTATATGCATGCGTGCTCATTTGCTTCAGCCCTGTCTGACTCTGTGTTCCCATGGAATGTAGCCTGCTAGGCTCCTCTGTCTGTGGGATTCTCCAAGCAAGAATACTGGACTAGTTGCTATGCCCTCCTACAGGGAATCTTCTCAACCCAGTGATCTAACCCACAACTCTGATTCTTCTGCATTGGCAGGTGGTTTACCACTAGCACCACCTAGGAAGCCCCAATAAAAAAGAAGCATATGAATATACTTAGCCTGAGTACTTTGCATATATTATATTTTCAACAAAGGATGGTTATTGCTACTATTATTCACAAGGTTGCCTGGGAATCACTTGCATTTAGGCTGAGAGCCTTGGCACTTGGGGATAGGAATCCAGGTGAGTCGAGTCTCCCTTACCTTTCTCCAGCATGGGAGACACCTCTTTTGCCTCCTTTGGGGATGCTTTATGTCTTTCTTTTGAATGGAGGGTGAATTTGAGAAACTATTTTGTTCTCACTGCACTTAGAAATACAGCAAGAGGTTAGAAATACTGCTATGTAAGCTTATACATTTATATAAAAGTTGGTTTCTTCCATTTTGAATGCACACTATCTCACAAACACATATGTACACAAATGCGCTGCTCTGCCATCTTAGCAGAAAACACAGTTCAAACAACAAACACACAAGCAGATTAGCCCAGCTGCAGAGGCAGCCGGAGAAAAGGCAGGTAGCCAGATGGGCTCCTCCCCAGGGCTCCTGTTTTAGATTTGCCCATGGGCTAGAGTGGTGTTAATATTACCCTTGCTGCCCTGCGTGGAGCCATCAGCCCCGGACATGCCTCATGGCAGAGAAGTGCCAGGAAGAAGACCTGTAATTTGAGAGAAAGGAAAGCAAGCTGCCCCTCTAGCATCCCCAAGGCTGGCCCTCCCTTGGCACTGGATGGGCACAGAGGGTTTACTCATGACCTGCACATCTTTACTTCCTTGTATGATGGGGCACTGGCTCTATAAGGAGCCCCTGAACAGGTTACTTTTCTGATTTCCCATCTTACTTGGGCACCCTCTCCATCCACTCACCATCAGGTCTCCACGTTTTATCCTTTTTTTTTTTTTTGGCCATGTCACATTGGAAGTGTAGAGTCTTAGCCACTGGTCTGCCAGGGAAATCCTCCACATTTTATTTCCTTCATGGCAGTATACATCAAAATCTTTTGTTTGCTTCTTTGTTCACTCTCCCCACACTATATGAATATAAACTCCAGTGGTGCCAGGGATTTGCCATCTTTCCATCCAGTTTCCCGGTTCCTGGAACTCTGTGTGATNAATCCTCCACATTTTATTTCCTTCATGGCAGTATACATCAAAATCTTTTGTTTGCTTCTTTGTTCACTCTCCCCACACTATATGAATATAAACTCCAGTGGTGCCAGGGATTTGCCATCTTTCCATCCAGTTTCCCGGTTCCTGGAACTCTGTGTGATGCATGGCAGACACTGGGCAAAATATTGCTGAGAGAATGAATAGAACTGTCCAGCACTTAGCATCTTACAAAGCTTACAAAGCATCTTACAATGCTCTTTCATGCATTATCGCATCTGATGCTTCCCCAAACTCATGAGATAACCATTTTTATTGACTTTATTTTATAGATGAGGAAATGGAGGATTCTAACCCTTAAATGACTTGTCTAAAGTCACACAACTAGAAAGAGAAGGAGCCAGAATCTGAACCTGCTTCTCCTTTTTTTTNTCCGTGGGATTCTCCAGGCAAGAACACTGGAGTGGGTTGCCATTTCCTTCTCCAATGCATGAAAGTGAAAAGTGAAAATGAAGTTTCTGGCAATCTCTACTAAAAACTGTAATGCATGAGGAAATAATGCTATAATCATCCTTTACCCCTTAGCATTTTTATATTAATAAAATTATAGATTTAGATAAAAATTACATGTTAAAAATGCCACTATGAGAACTTCCCTGGTGGTCCAGTGACTAAGACTCTGTGCTGCCAATGCAGGAGGTATGTGTTTAATCCCTTATCAGGTAACAAAGATTCCACATGCCAGTGTGGCATGGCCAAAAATAATGTACTATAATAATCTTTTTTTTTTTTCAGAGAAGACTTAAAGATTTCACAAAATGCCCATGATGTAAAGTTCTATAATTGAGGATATATAACTATGTATGGTACGATACCAATGCTGTTAAAAAAAAAAAATCACACACACATACACATGACTGGGAGGAAGATGGAAGGAAATGCATCTAGGCAATGGAACTATGAGTGATTTGACATTTTCCTTCATATTTAAATGAATTTTCCAATTTTTCTACAATAAGTATGTATTACTGTTATAACAGATTATCTATGTGCATGCATTACTATATATTTTAAAGCACGGTTTGTTTTGAACTGGAAGCCAGGTTTCTAGCACTACCCTCTTGCCCCCAATCCCTGCAGTGGAGGAACCTGGAGCGGGCTCTGAGTTNGGAAGGAAATGCATCTAGGCAATGGAACTATGAGTGATTTGACATTTTCCTTCATATTTAAATGAATTTTCCAATTTTTCTACAATAAGTATGTATTACTGTTATAACAGATTATCTATGTGCATGCATTACTATATATTTTAAAGCACGGTTTGTTTTGAACTGGAAGCCAGGTTTCTAGCACTACCCTCTTGCCCCCAATCCCTGCAGTGGAGGAACCTGGGGCGGGCTCTGAGTTAGGCAGCGGGGATGCAGCACAAAGCCTTTCTGAGAGTCGCTCGTACACTAAGCCAGGTGTTCCAAAGCCCGGTTTCCTAGAGGCATCTGAAGCTCCATTTGACACATGGCAGAAGAACAAACGCATCACCAGAGAGGATTCTGATGCTTCCAGAGAGTCATAAAGAGTGGAATGGAGTCAGTTCTCATTGCCAGCATAAAGTCTGCATCTAAGGGGTGATCAAATGCCCCGATACATCTCAGCCAGCTCAGCTGCCCAAAGTCTTAGTGAGACATCCCCTTAAACCACACAAACATCTCTGTCTCAGTTAGCTTGGGCTGCCATACAGACACCACAGACTGTGTGGCTTAAAGTTTATCTTCTCACAGTTCTGGAGACCAGGAAGTTCAAGATCAAGGTGCTGGCAGCGTTTGCACTCTGGTGAGACCTCTCTTCCTGGCTCGGTAGACACAGCTTCTTGCTGTGTCCTCGCATGGCCTTTCTTCCAAGCGTGCATTTGAAGAGAGCAAGAGGGCTCTCTGCATCTCTTCTTTTTATTAAAAAAAAAAAATTATTTATTTATTTGGCTGTGTTGGGGCTTAGCTGTGGCATACGTGACCTTTGTTGTCTTTGTGGCACATGGGCTCCAGAGCTCAAGGGCCCAGTAGCTGAGGTGCACAGCTCAGCATGTTGGATCTTCCCTGACCTAGGATTGAACTAGAGTCCTCTGCATTGGAAGTGAAGTGAAAGTTGCTCAGTCATGTCCAACTCTTTGTGACCCCGTGGACTATACAGTCCATGGAATTCTCTAGGCCAGAATACTGGAGTAGGTAGCCTTTCCCTTCTCCAGGGGATCTTCCCAACCCAGGGATCGAACCCAAGTCTCCCACATTGCAGGCGGATTCTTTACCAGCTGAGTCACAAGGGAAAGCCTGGTTCTTAACCACTGGGAAGTCAGCATCTCTTTCTAAGGACATTAATCTTATTAAATTAGAGCCCCACACTTATGACTTCATCTAAATTTGCTGCTACAGCTAAGTCGCTTCAGTTGTGTCCTACTTTTTGGACCTCACGATCTATAGCCTGCCAGGCTCCTCTGTCCATGGGATTCTCCAGGCAAGAATACTGGAATGGGTTGTAATTTCCTCCTCCAGGGGTTGTTTTCAAATCAGGGACTGAACCCACATCTCTTATGTCTCCTGTATTGGCAGGTGGGTCTTTTACCAGTAACAACACCTGGTAGCCCCAATCTAACCTTAGTTACCTCCCAAAGGGCCTCTCTCCAAATACAATCATATTGGGGGTTAGGGCTTCAGTATATGAGTTTCAGTGGGTGGGGGAGGGGTGTGTGATGAGGGTGGACACAATTCACTACCCAGCAATCTTCTGAAAGTAAACTTTGGACAGAACCCAGTTTTGTCTTTTCTCTTTTGGGTCAACCAGCCAATGCCCTTGAACCTGCATGGACCAGTTCTTTAAAGAACGTAATGGAAAGGACACAGGCTGATGTATCGGGTTGGCCAAAATGGTTGTTCACGTTCCTGAACGAACTTTTTGGCCAACCCAATGGAACTAGGTGGAGAGCAGACAGCAATGATGGGGGTACAGGGTGACATCCGGTGAGGGGGAGCACTTGTAAGGAAACCCTACTGGCTTTCTAAATGAACCACCAGCCAATCCTACAAGGCTGGAAATGAAGGGAGACATTTCAAGTGTGCAGAAATGGCTGGAATTTGGGACCCAAAGATTTATCTTTCTCTCCAGAAATCTCTCCTTATTGATGACAATCACTATGATGGCCTAAAAGATGTCTGTTCTCTCTTATGAGAGACCCTTCCAAGGGTGTCATTGATTTTTCTGTTCTCAGTTCCCTGATGTATATGAACAACTGGAGGGGATCATCTCCCTAGCAGGAGGGTATTTCTTTATGCTCTCTTGGGTACCCAGAGGTGACCTGTTCCTCTCAGACTTAGTCATTGAGGACATTCCTTAGTTGACAGCTCAGGGTATTTTGCTCAAAATTACCTCCTACAGTGCTAATCTTAGACATAGAAATGACTAGACGGCAGAGAGTGATTTTACTTTAGAACAAGTAGTAAAGTAGCTGTGGAATAAGCCTGGGTCCTCAGAGATGCCTGTTACTATGTCAGGTTCATTACCAACTTAGGATGGCAGATGGGCCAAGGAGAGGATTTATTGTTCTTGTGGCAGAATGACAGCGTGCTTCGAATGACCTGGCATTAGTCTAGTACCCGAGCACAGTGTAGGCACTTCAAAAATATCTGTTACTGTATACACGAATGAAATGGCCAGTCAGGGTGACAAGCATGGCGATGCTCTCATCATTTTCATCAATAACAAGTTCATCCTTACTGAGCATTTCCTATGACAGGGGTGCCCAACCCCTAGACCACAGGCTGGTATAGGAACTGGGCCACACAGCAGGAGGTGAGTGAGCAAAGCTTCATCAATATTCACNCGAATGAAATGGCCAGTCAGGGTGACAAGCATGGCGATGCTCTCATCATTTTCATCAATAACAAGTTCATCCTTACTGAGCATTTCCTATGACAGGGGTGCCCAACCCCTAGACCACAGGCTGGTATAGGAACTGGGCCACACAGCAGGAGGTGAGTGAGCAAAGCTTCATCTATATTCACAGCCCTGCCCTATCACTCGCATTACCACCTGTGCTCTGCCTACTGCCAGATCAGTGGGGACATTAGATTTTTATAGGAACACAAACCCTAGTGTGAACTGCAAATGTGAGGGATCTAGGTTGCGCGCTCCTTATGAGAATCTAATGCCTGATGATCTGATTCTGCACTATGGTGAGCTGTATAATTATTTCACTATATATCACAACGTAATAACAATAGAAACAAGTGCACAATTAATGTAGTGCTCTTGAATCATCCCGAAATCATTACTCCTCCTCCCCCTGCCTCATCTATGAAGAAATTGATTTCCATGAAACTGGTCCCTGGTGCCAAAAAGACTGGAGACTGCTGTCCTACGAGGCCAGAATAGTTGAATGTGCTTTTGAAAAAGAAAGTCATTCACAAATCAAAGACCCACAGAAGTCATAGAATCTAGTGATCTCACCTAGGAACCCTAGGGCTGCTCAAAGTTATCTCAGAGGATGTGTACAGGGAAAGCCAGGGGGAAGTAGCATCATTTCTGTCTCCTATACTGGCAGTCTCAAAACAGGGTATCAGGAGAAAAAGGGTTCCACTGCTAAAATCTGAAGAGCATTGTTTCATTCAACACTCCTATTGAAAAAATCAAGTACCAGAGTTAGAAAGAGGCTTAGCAAAATGTTACACAGTTAGCACATAACAGAGCTGAGATTAGAAATTTGGTCTCTAAGACAGTGCTCTTTCAATCCATGACTCTCTGCCTATGATAACACTGTAAAGGTAACAATGTACTGATTTTTGGATTATATAAATTGAGTGACTAAAATAATAGAAGCTTTGTTGAGTCCTTGCTATGTGCTAGGTATTGCTAAGTACTTTGTAGATATTTGTTTAATTTTTTTCAAGAATCCAGAGAAGATGCTGTAATTGCTGTCATTTAATAGATTCAGAAATTGAGTCAACAAGAGATGAAATAACTTGCTTATATGGCCTCACAGTAGGAGTGTGATAAAGTTAGAATTTTACCTCAAACAGTATAGCTTCAGAGTTCATCTCTGAATATGTTAGCTAATATAGTATTCTGCCTCTCAAGATTAAAAATAATTCATACTGCAGCAACATGAATGGACGTAGAGGGCACTAGGCTAAGTGAAATAAGTCGGACGGAGAAAGACCAATGCTGTACGATATCACTTACATATGGAAGCTTAAAAATACCACAAACTAGTGAATATAACAGACACAGCTAATGAACTAGTGGTTGCCAGTGGGAAGTGTGGAAAGAGAGGCAATTTAGGAATGAGGAGGGGGAGACACAAGCTATTTGGAATAAACTAGGCTCAAAGATGTATTGTAAAACACGGGGAATATAACAACTGTAAATGGAAAGTAATCTTTAAAAACTGTATAAAAATTTTTAAAAAGAGTTCATGTCAAAGCAAAGATGCACAGCGTTAGTCCTTAGCCTTTTCTGTCTGCTCAACAATCCCTTTTTGCTTGTCACCTTATTTCCCAACCTTTAAGAAATGAAAATTATAGAATCCTCAATGGATTCATTGCAATCTCTGCAGGGACGAATTAGCGGTGAAAGGAATTATTTCTGCTTTATAGATGAGATGCCTCACAGAGGCTTGTAGGCACAACTCACCATTTCTTATGCAGAAAATGCAGATAAAGTGGGAAATTATCTTGGTCTGAGTGCCCGAGCTTGGTTCATCCGACAGTGTGAGCTGCCTAAGAGAAGAACAAACCGCTGCATGTGCTTGCGTGGTGGGAGGAGGTGAAGTGAGGACTGGCTGTTGAGAGATGAGGCCAGAGAGGAATCCAGGGGAGCTGGCCTCAGTGGCCTGGAGCTCTTCAGTTGCTGTGCGTTACATAGAGGCTGCAGAAGGGCTTTAAGAGAGTGAGTGAGCAACAGTTAGCACTGTGTTTTGGAAATATCACTGTCCATGGTAAAGATTGGGATGTAAATTGGTGCAGCCACTGTGGAAAACAGTATGGAGGTTCCTCAAAAAAGTAAAAATAGCACTACCATATGATCCAGCAATCTCACTCCTGGGCATATATCCAGACAGAATTATAATTCGAAAAGACACGTGCACCCTATGTTTATAACAGCACTATTTACAATAGCCAGGACATGGAGCAATCTAAATGTTCACCGACTGGTGAGTGGGTAAAGAAGATATCCTTTATCTTCTCTGGATATCCAATATATCATATGTTATATATATATAACTTCCTCACATAAACAATGGAATACTACTCAGCTATAAAAAGAATGAAATGAGGCCACCTGCAGCAACATAGATGACCTGGAGATTATTATACTAAGTGAAGAAAGTCAGAAAGACAAATACCACATGATGTTACTTAGTGGAATCTAATATACGACACAAATGAACGTATTCATGAAACAGACTCACAGACAGAGAGAACAGAACATTAGGCAGACTCCTGCCAGGGGAGCAGGAGGGGTGGAGAATGATAGACTGGGAGTTTGGGATTAGCAGATGCAAATTATTATATATCTTGAATGGAATGGTTAAACAACAAGGTCTTACTATATAGCACAGGGAAGTGTATTCAATAACCTGTGATGAGCCATAATGAAAAAGAATATGGAAAAGAGTGTATATATATATAACTGAATCACTTTGTTGTAGAGTAGAAATTATTTTTATTTTATTAAAAATTCTTTGTACAGTAGAAATTAAATACAACGTTGTAAATCAACAATACATCCATAAAATTTTTAAAAAAGACAGTTGGAGTTGGCTAATCTTGAAAACAGCATAGGAGAGTGGGGGTCAGGGAGGTGAGTTAGGAAGCTGATACAGGTTCCCAAGAAGAGACACTGAAGCTATTTGAGCAATGACAGAGGTGTGACCACATTTGTATGCAGTCCCCATGCCTTGAGCTTTCTATATCTCAGTGATGAAAAATACTCTCTAGCATCCCTTAAACTCTCAGGAAACCCTCCAGTGTCGATTGGCTATAATGGTGGTTGAAGGCTCATGGTGTATGGATGCTTGATTGGAGATTTCAAACTAACCAACCTCTGTCCCTGGGGGGAGCAAAGGATGAAAATTAACATACATAGTTATTACATTGTTAAGACCATATAATTGAAAAGTGAAGTACGCAGCTAACAGCAGGACTGAGTAATGGGAGAGTGAATGACAGGGAAGGTGGGTTGGAAGAGATGCTTACACTTTGGAATTGTTTCATCTAGAAGGAAGATGAAATGATAACAGTGGACAGGCATTAACTGTTCAGATGAGGCCAAATAAGACAAAGGATCTAAATGCAGGTCATTAAGAGTGACAAATGTCCTCAGGTTGGCCAGTGGTAAGATGGTCAGGAGTAAACTTAGCTTTTTATTCATTTCGCAGTGATGTGCCAGGCTCTGTGGAAATACATCAGTGAACAAAAGAGGTGAAAACATCCCTCGCCATGGAGGTTTTACATTTTTGGAGATATTGTTAGAGAAGGTGGGTGGGACTTGAGCTGGCTACAGAAGGAAGCAGAGCCTTGATTGGCAGAGAGCAGACAACATCAAAGAGGGGAATAGTTAGTATGAAACTCAGACACACTTACATGGGAGATAACAAGAGGAGGCTTGGGGAGTGGCCAAGGTGACTTTGTACTTGGGGGTGGGGACATCAGGAAATCAAATTGGAGAATGAGGTTGGGACAGGGCTTGAAAACTTGGCAGGGGAGACTGTACTTTATCCTGTAAACATCACAGAGCCCTGGGGATGGGAGTGGAGCTTCAAGTTGAAAGGAGGCGGTAGAGATAGCAGAGCAGATGGTGGGGCTGAAACCTGTGACCATTTCAGAAATTAATTATTTCTCTCTCTCTGTCTTGTCGTTTTCTCCACCCTCTGAGTTTTAAAGATATCTAAAATGTTGTAATTATGTCTGAACACATAAGAAGAGTAGAACCAGGTGGAAACAGCGTACAGATCCACTGAAATTATTATGTAAATGACTTAGCAATAATCTAGCCAGTGTTCCCAGAGTGAACACTTAACCATTCTTACACTGGCTACTTAAACATATTGTGAGCTTAAGAATAAATCTAGGAGATTGATGTGCTTGGGTGAAGTGGGTCCCTGGGCAGGGTCATCTGGATATAGTTCTTCTGTTGGAAGTCCCTCATGGAGAATTTAATTTTAAATGGGTGATAATAAAGTGGAGAATTAAGATTCAATGAGAGGAGGGAAAATGGATAAAGACTCCAAAGGCTTCTCTCTCTCTCTTATGCATACCACACACTTTATGGAATCTTTTATCATCTTGACACTTGCCATTTATAGCCCCAGTGTCTTCTCCCAGATTTATTTTACNAATTTTAAATGGGTGATAATAAAGTGGAGAATTAAGATTCAATGAGAGGAGGGAAAATGGATAAAGACTCCAAAGGCTTCTCTCTCTCTCTTATGCATACCACACACTTTATGGAATCTTTTATCATCTTGACACTTGCCATTTATAGCCCCAGTGTCTTCTCCCAGATTTATTTTACCGTTGAGGAGAAATAAAGCTGCTTATGCAATTCTCTAGCTTGCTCTGCAAAGAGCAGCATCCCTGTGATGATTTCAAGAGTCCGTCATCTCTGAAGCTTCTTAGAGCAAAGGTGAGGATCATCTTTACCTTGAAAAGGAATATGGAAGCCTTTCCCTGACCAACCCAGAGGTACCCAAGCTGGTGATACAGATAATCATGGGATGATNAGAGCAAAGGTGAGGATCATCTTTACCTTGAAAAGGAATATGGAAGCCTTTCCCTGACCAACCCAGAGGTACCCAAGCTGGTGATACAGATAATCATGGGATGATTGTGGAAACTCAAAGCTGGGGCACAGAATCCCTCAGTGATCTAAGGGAGTCTCCAGACGTGCCTTTCTTGTGCTCATGTCCTCCTTCTGCTCCTGGTAAATGTGCAAGAATGCATTCTGCTTGGCACACTGGTCCTTGAACCCTTAATCACCTGTGTCTTCAGATGACAATGCCACAAGGTGAGCCCTTACATCTTATCATGGAGACCCCAGAGTGTCACTGCTAGTATCCAGTCTCACAAAGTCCTTATGTCTTTCAACTTTGAACTCATCTGTTCACAGAGCTCAATAACAGGCCATCAGAAATAGGCAGAAGAATGTGTACTGCAGATGCGCTTTAGTATTGAAGGACCAAAAATAAATTGATTTCCCATGGAG
This sequence comes from Neotragus moschatus, assembly GCA_006410615.1. Classification (NCBI taxonomy): domain Eukaryota; kingdom Metazoa; phylum Chordata; class Mammalia; order Artiodactyla; family Bovidae; genus Neotragus; species Neotragus moschatus. The sequence continues at coordinate 1,478,219 of SJYA01000399.1, read as the reverse complement.
AAAAGAAGTTGACTGAACATATCATGATATATTCATACTGTGAAATTACAGGTAGACGTTAAAGATAATGAACTAGAACTATTTCAGATGACTTGAAAGGACTGAGTTGCAAATAAAAGAGGTAGAAATGTATGTGATATTTGATCCCATTTTTGTACAAAATGGAACCTGTGCAATAGTGTAACCTGTACAAATAGTGTGTATTTGTACAGGTTACATTGTACAGTGTATTATACATTATTTGTACAATAATGTACACTGTCGATCTGTATGTTTTAATATATGTGCATATGTAAAGGAATTAATAGGGCATTTATAAGATGCATTAATATTAAGAAACAAGACATAACAGGTTTTTGTAAAGGTATCAATCGCCTCTTTTGCCACATCTTTTTCAGTCCACCTGCAAAAAATTTTATTGAAAAATTTAAGAAACGTGGTAAAGTACACATAACATACAGTTTATCATCTTGACCATTTCTGAGTGTACAGTTCAGTGGCACCATGTATATTCGCCTTGTTGTGAATACACTNATTATGTTATATAATCTGTCCATTCCTCCCTGTTCACACCACCTCAAGTCATCCCTAAACATTTTCTGTTAGGATCAATGAAACTATCATTCAGTTATTATTTTTAACCTTTGTCTTTTGAAATAATTTTAACTACAAGATATTGCAAAAAGAATACAGAAAGTTCCTGTTTATCTTTCACCCAACTTCCCCCAAAGACAGCATCTGACATAACCATCCTCACTGGTCATTATTTCATAATATGATTTACATCATCCCCACTCCTTAACCTCAATCAATCTTGGGATATGGAAGAGCCTAATATCAAACAGCAGCATACTTGCAACAAAAGAGTGAGGATCTGAGACAAAAACTCGTTTCCTGGTTCTTAATTCAGAGATTGTGTGTCTTTATGTGCTCCGGCTTCACAAGGGGGTTAAAAACAAATCCTCAAACGAAAACCGATGGTTTATTTATTTAAAGTAGATGCAGTGAATAACTCAGGAATTCATGCATTTGCTTAATAGTCTCCTTTGCAGTGGAGATGGATGGATAAATCAATTTCTCTCTCTGCCTGCGCATCTCTTTCCACCATGCAAGGAAAATGAGATAAGCTGGAGAAGTCAGTGAGGTATGATAGGAAGAGGACATCCCTGAGACTTGGGAAGCAGAAGATTTAGTCCTGGTTCTGCCGATGGGTCTAGCTTGGTAAATAATTTTCTGAGCCTTCATTTTCTTGTTTGTAAAATGAGAGAGGAGACCTGGGTAGAGGTACCCTCAGAGGCTCAGACTGTATGTCTATGAGAATAGGCATGGTAGGTTGGGTTCCCTAAGTATCTGACTTAGAGAAGGGGGTTAGCGTGCAGGATGCTGCTTAAGGAGCATGCGGGAGCAATGTCATAGAAGAAGGAGGCAGAGGGAGAAGGTGAGGCCAAATGAAAGACTTGGCCAATTGCAATTGCATGGAGAGCTCTGGAGCTGGAATGCCCTTGGCATAGTGTCAGTAAAGGTGAAAAGGCTGGGTGCTTATATGCCATGTCCACCAGGTGGGCTGTCCCAGGGCAGGCTAGCACTCTCTGCAGCTTGAGGCAACTTTCCCCAGTGACATTTCTAACATCTGAGTAACAAAGTCTTCACTGAAGGGTCCTAGGCAGGCTCACTACTATGGCCACCACAACGGGAAAGCATTTTTTGTTGCCATTGTTTAGTTGCTAAGTTGTGTCTGACTTAGCCTCTTTTGCAGCCTCATAAGGTGTAGCCCACCAGGCTCCTCTGTCCATGGGATATCCCAGGCAGGAATAGTAGAGTGGGTTGCCATTTCCTTTACCAGGGGATCTTATCAACCCAGGGATTGACCTGGGTCTCCTACATTGGCAGGTATATTCTTTACCATTGAGCCACCTGGGAAGCCCTGTGAAGGTACAGGTTGCTATTAATTAATACTATCCTAGGAATGATAGGATGTTAACACACATACGGATATTAGAAATCACGCAGCTTGGGGCTCATCTGGTGGCTCTGTGGAGAGTCCGCCTGCCAATGCAGGGGACACAGAGGACACAGGTTCGATCCCTGATCCGGGAAGATCCCACATGCCACAGAGCAACTAAGCTCTTGTGCCACAATTTTTGAGCCTGTGCTCTTCAACAAGAGAAGCCACTACAAGAAGCCTGTGCACCATAACTAATGAGTAGCCCTACTCACTGAAACTAGAGAAAGCCCTCACAGCAGTGAAGACCCTGGACAGCCAAAAACATATAAATAAATAAACAAAACAAGAAAGGAAATCATGTAGCTCAATTTTTTCATTAAACAGAGAAGGAACATGAAGGGTTCTGTCTTGCCCAAGTGAACCTGGAGAAACGCAACTTGCAGGGCTCTGGGGAGCTCTGGCTCTTCATGTCTTAGCATAGAAAGAATTCAGCTGGAGTCTACCTTTTCTCCCTGGCTTCTGGTTAAAAGGGGGAAAGTTAAAAATGCATTAGTATTAGGCCCAGTGGTAGAGGTTCCTCAGTGCCTTCAGCCACATGGAAAATTCTTTAATTCATCATGCAAGGTACCTCAGCTGGTAAAGAATCCACCTGCAATGCAGGAGACCCCGGTTCATTGGGAAGATTGGCTGGAGAAGGGATAGGCTACCCACTCTAGTATTCTTGGGCTTCCCTTATGGCTCAGCTGGTAGAGTATCCTCCTGCAATGTGGGAGACCTGGGTTCAAACCCTGGGTTGGGAAGATCCTCTGGAGAAGGGAACGCTACCCACTCCAGTATTCTGGCCTGGAGAATTCCATGGACTGCATAGTCCATGGGGAGGCAAAAAGTGGGACATGACTGAACGACTTTCACTTCACAAAGCTGGACTGACAGAACACAGAACACAGAGCCAAGCCTGAGAGGATCGGGAACAGGTTTTTCCCCCTGGATTTGCACAATTTATCCACAAGGTGTGCTGGGGCCTGGATTGGAGGGGCCCACATGGCTGGATAATGAACTCTTGGGTCTTGCTGAGAGCTTGGCAGCACTTGGTGAGGTGTGGGCGGGAGTCAGGGGGAAAGAGTGTCAGAAACAGTTACATTTTGTAAGAGACGTGTCTTATCTTGTTCCATTCACAGAGGAAAAGAAAACATCAGTTCCAGAGCCAAACCTATTTCTCCAGGTAATCCATCTCTGTACAGCTGCTCCCTGCAAAGCTCTCCTGTTTTATGTATCCTGGGCTTCAGACTAATTCACGCACTGTCTCGGAAATTTAATACGAGCCCTGTGTGTCTTTTGTGATTTCTGTTTCTGTGTCTTATCTCCACATAATGTGTTAATATGGAAATTATTTTAGTGCTTATCAGATAGCAGAGTGAATTGTCAAGGTGTGGGTTTCTTTTGGCTTTGTTGAAAGTTCTCCCTGCCCCATTCTCTCACAGCCTAATACTTAATGTTATCCAAACAGGAGGAAATTAACTTGCTACAAACATAGAGAAACTACTTTAGAGGTGAAGGGATTCCTTAACTTTTCAAGCCTGGATCATAGCTAGCCTTCCCTGCTCAGTCTGTTTTTGCATCACTCCTACCTGTGTCCGCCTCACTTGGATGCCTTTCTAGAAGATGCCTAAATGCTCACACTGTTCCAGGTCTCCGTCCCTTAGAATATGCTGGTCCCTCTGCTCAGGCCTGTCTTTCCTCCCTTCTTTACCAGAGAAACACCTTCACTTTTTTGGCCGGGGGGGTGAGAGTGGGGGGAGGGGGAGGAGAGGCACACTGTGTGCACGTGGGATCTTCGTTCCCCGACCAGGGATTGAACCTGTGGTCCCTGCATTAGAAGTCCATTCCCTGGACTGCCAGGGAAGTTCTTCACCTTTTAAGGGTGTTAAAACGTCACTTATTCCAAGCGACAGGGATTGGGGTCCTTCCACCCTTAAGGTGTCCTCTGTGGCTTGGGCCAGGGACACACTTCTGCAGGTGGGCCTATTAGACCTCCTTGGGGAGCTGCAATTCTGATTCTTTGCACACCTCCCTCCACGGAGAGAATTCCTGCAAGGGAGACCAGCTTCTGCTTCCAGGGGCTGCCCCCCAGCTGTGGCTTCCAGAGTTCTTGCCTTTGTTTGGCGCCTCCTGGGTAAGTCGTCAACAATTCCCCTGTAGGGACCTGGCCTGCCATTGTTGGTTTCCAGCCCTTAGCAGGCTCAGGAAGTGGGCAGCTAGTAAGAGTCTTTCTCAATGAATACATGAATAAAAGAGGGAAGGCATGAAGTAGGAACAGGAAGTAAATGTGTTTCCAAGGGAAAACAACTGGGAAAGTTTTTTTTTCCCTCTTATTTATAAGATAACAGGTTTTTGGTTTTTTTTAAGTACCCTTCTCTTTAATAGAGAAAAAAGTTAAAAAAGAAAAAAAATATAGCTATGAGTCAGAAGCCAGAAATAATTTTCACGGTTCTGAGACACTCCCCTTGGACCCAAAAGGCATGTGCAAACTGCCTCACCTGGAAGGGTCCCTTTGTCTGAAATATTTGGGAGGAGGAAGCTTGTCTTGAATGTGCTGCCCTGAACTGTTCCTCTTTGAAACAGGGGCTCTCCTTTCCACCCCAGCACAGCCACAGGCCTCTTTCCTGAGCACATGTCGCTTCTGGTAGCCCCGGGACTCCTGCATCCTTACCTGCATCAGTACCACTGCCTTGAGTATGAGGGCAGGAGCGTGGACAGAGTGCCCTTCCTGTTACCTCCCCCAGCAACTTCTCACAACGTCGTCGCTGAAGGCTGTGTGGGAGGGTCTGATTTCACTGAAGGGTGANTAATACGAGCCCTGTGTGTCTTTTGTGATTTCTGTTTCTGTGTCTTATCTCCACATAATGTGTTAATATGGAAATTATTTTAGTGCTTATCAGATAGCAGAGTGAATTGTCAAGGTGTGGGTTTCTTTTGGCTTTGTTGAAAGTTCTCCCTGCCCCATTCTCTCACAGCCTAATACTTAATGTTATCCAAACAGGAGGAAATTAACTTGCTACAAACATAGAGAAACTACTTTAGAGGTGAAGGGATTCCTTAACTTTTCAAGCCTGGATCATAGCTAGCCTTCCCTGCTCAGTCTGTTTTTGCATCACTCCTACCTGTGTCCGCCTCACTTGGATGCCTTTCTAGAAGATGCCTAAATGCTCACACTGTTCCAGGTCTCCGTCCCTTAGAATATGCTGGTCCCTCTGCTCAGGCCTGTCTTTCCTCCCTTCTTTACCAGAGAAACACCTTCACTTTTTTGGCCGGGGGGGTGAGGGTGGGGGGAGGGGGAGGAGAGGCACACTGTGTGCACGTGGGATCTTCGTTCCCCGACCAGGGATTGAACCTGTGGTCCCTGCATTAGAAGTCCATTCCCTGGACTGCCAGGGAAGTTCTTCACCTTTTAAGGGTGTTAAAATGTCACTTATTCCAAGCGACAGGGATTGGGGTCCTTCCACCCTGAAGGTGTCCTCTGTGGCTTGGGCCAGGGACACACTTCTGCAGGTGGGCCTATTAGACCTCCTTGGGGAGCTGCAATTCTGATTCTTTGCACACCTCCCTCCACGGAGAGAATTCCTGCAAGGGAGACCAGCTTCTGCTTCCAGGGGCTGCCCCCCAGCTGTGGCTTCCAGAGTTCTTGCCTTTGTTTGGCGCCTCCTGGGTAAGTCGTCAACAATTCCCCTGTAGGGACCTGGCCTGCCATTGTTGGTTTCCAGCCCTTAGCAGGCTCAGGAAGTGGGCAGCTAGTAAGAGTCTTTCTCAATGAATACATGAATAAAAGAGGGAAGGCATGAAGTAGGAACAGGAAGTAAATGTGTTTCCAAGGGAAAACAACTGGGAAAGTTTTTTTTTCCCTCTTATTTATAAGATAACAGGTTTTTGGTTTTTTTTAAGTACCCTTCTCTTTAATAGAGAAAAAAGTTAAAAAAGAAAAAAAATATAGCTATGAGTCAGAAGCCAGAAATAATTTTCACGGTTCTGAGACACTCCCCTTGGACCCAAAAGGCATGTGCAAACTGCCTCACCTGGAAGGGTCCCTTTGTCTGAAATATTTGGGAGGAGGAAGCTTGTCTTGAATGTGCTGCCCTGAACTGTTCCTCTTTGAAACAGGGGCTCTCCTTTCCACCCCAGCACAGCCACAGGCCTCTTTCCTGAGCACATGTCGCTTCTGGTAGCCCCGGGACTCCTGCATCCTTACCTGCATCAGTACCACTGCCTTGAGTATGAGGGCAGGAGCGTGGACAGAGTGCCCTTCCTGTTACCTCCCCCAGCAACTTCTCACAACGTCGTCGCTGAAGGCTGTGTGGGAGGGTCTGATTTCACTGAAGGGTGAGGAGAGGTAAGAAGCAATGCAGACACAGGAGGGAAACATTTAACAAACTGAACTTTATATTGCCACCTACGGTGGCCAGGAGAAAAAAGCAAAGCTAGCCCCTCATAGAGGTGACATGCCCAAGTCCCTAGTCTGCTTCCCTCTCTGCAGATCAGCTCCCTCTGAAAGAGAATCAGGGGTTACCACGTACACTTACTTAGAGTGTGGGGGAACCAGTGCCCCCTGGAATTGTACAGTGCAGCAGCCCTGGAAAGAAGTCCTTTCAAGCCTTCACATCCTCAGGAAGGAGACCCCAGAGGGCAGGTCTTGTCTAATTTCACTTCCCTCCATCCTCCATGCCCAGCTCCCTCTCCCCTCTGGGGACAGCTAGACACTAGACATAGCAGGACACTCCTCAGTGAGCCTTGGCAGCTGTGTGGGCCTCTTTGGAGTTCTTCCTGCCAGTGTGAGTTTTATTCACGTTGCATAATCTTGTTGCTGTCCTGGGGATAACTATTGACACAATTCCCCAAATCATATATAGGCATACTTCAGAGATATTGCAGATTCAGTTCCAGACCACTGCAATAAAGATAATATTACAATGAAGCAAGTCATGCAAATGTTTTGGTTTTCCAGTTCATACAAAAGTTATGTTTAGACCGTACCGTAGTCTGTTTAGTGCGCAATAGTGTTATATCTAAAAAAAAACATATATATATATATATATCTTGATTAACAAAACTTTATTGCTAAAAAGTACTAACCCTTATCTTACAATTCAGATTCCCACAAACCTTCAATCTNTGAGCCTTGGCAGCTGTGTGGGCCTTTTTGGAGTTCTTCCTGCCAGTGTGAGTTTTATTCACGTTGCATAATCTTGTTTCTGTCCTGGGGATAACTATTGACACAATTCCCCAAATCATATATAGGCATACTTCAGAGATATTGCAGATTCAGTTCCAGACCACTGCAATAAAGAAAATATTACAATGAAGCAAGTCAAGCAAATGTTTTGGTTTTCCAGTTCATACAAAAGTTATGTTTAGACTGTACCATAGTCTGTTTAGTGTGCAATAGTGTTATATCTAAAAAACTATATATATATATATCTTAATGAACAAAACTTTATTGCTAAAAAGTACTAACCCTTATCTTACAATTCAGATTCCCACAAACCTTCAATCTGTAAAAAACTCAATAAACCAAATAGCACTAAAATGAGATATGCCTGAATTAAGTCTCTCAGATTATACACTCTGTTTTGTTTTTCAGTTGCTAAGTCATACCCTACTCTTTACTACCCCACAAACTATAGTCCACCTGTCAGGGTCTTCTGTCCATGGGATCTTCCAGGCAAGAATACTGGGCTGGGTTGCCATTTTCTTCTCCAGGGGATATTCCTGACCTGGGGATCGAACCTGTGTCTCCTGTGTCTCCTGCATTGGCAGGTGAATTCTTTACCACTGAGCCACCTGGGAAGCCCTGAAGAAACTGAGACATTATATTAATACATAATGAGTACATCTGTGCAGAGAATTCCACACCTAGGGCCCAATGAGAGTATAATCACTTGACATGGCTTTGTAGCCCACTAGACCACATGCAGGGGAACCCATGGGCAGAAGGAGACCCTCAGTTGTCAAGGTGAGGTTAACCACTGAGAGGGAGTAGCAAGCCTAAGTGGGAAAAAAATGAGAGAATGATACCAAAGACCAGGGGTCAGACCCAATCCTACTGCTTAGCCATGTGACCTTTAACAAGTCCCCCTCACATTCCCAGTTTCACATTCTCATAGCGGAACACAGGATTCTTGTGAAAACAAGATAATACAGATAGAAAGTCCTCTGTGAGTTTAAAAGCACAAAGTAAATGTTTGAGTTTAATTATTCAGCTCCATGTTTAAAAAGAAATGTGTGCAGGAAGATTTGAAAAGAGTTCCAGAATGGGAAGGGATGACTCTCAGTTCTTTGAAAATTTCACTTAAGTAAATGTGTGTGGGGTTTCCCAGGTGGCTCAGTGGAAAATGCAGGAGATGTGGGTTTGATCCCTGGGGTGAGAAGATCCCCTGGGGGAGAAAATGGAAACCTGCACCAGTTTTCTTGTCTGGAAAATCCCGTGGACAGAAGAGCTTGGCAGGCTATAGTCCATGGGGTTGCAAAATCTTGGATGTGACTGAGCAACTGAGTACGCCTGCATACATGATCTACGTATCTCTATCGATCTATCCATCTATGAACAGTATGAAAAGGCAAAAAGACATGACACTGAAAGATGAACTCCCAGGCACCTATTCTCAGTAGGTGCCCAAAATGCTACTGGAGAAGAGTGGAGAAATAACTCCAGAAAGAGTGAAGGGACAGAGCCAAAGCAAAAAGAGTGCCCGGCTGTGGATGTGACTGGTGATGGAAGTGAAGTCTGGCAGGGTGAGATTTGGTAAGTTACTTAACTCCGCAAGGCTTCAGTTTCCCCATCTATTAAATGGGGAATTATAACGACATCTCTTAGGGTTGTTGTGACGATTAAATGAGGTAATACCCCTAGAGTAGAGATTCCTAATCTTGGCGTGACAGGCATTTGGGGATGGGTAATTCTTCATTGTGGAGGATTGCTCTGTACATTGTAGTTTTCATCCCTGGCCTCTACCTGTTACATGCCAGGAAGCACCTTTTCTTGACACTATGGCAACCAGCCATGTCTCCAGACACTTTCAGATGTCACCAAATTCAGAAGCACTGGGTTAGAACGTTTAGAACAGTGCCTGACACATGTTGGATACTCCATATATGTTGGCTTTTATCATTTTCAAGAAGGGAGGGTACACAGGAAGACTTGGATTCAAATCATGATACTGTCATTGACTGGTTTGTGGGGTCTAATTTGGGGAAGATTCAGTTCAGTTCAGTTCAGTCGCTCAGTCATGTCCAACTCTTTGCGACCCCGTGAATCACAGCACACCAGGCCTCACTGTCCATCACCAACTCCCGGAGTTTACCCAAACTCATGTCCATCAAGTCAGTGATGCCATCCAGCCTTCTCATCCTCTGTCGTCTCCTTCTCTTCCTGCCCCCAATACCACCCAGTATCAGGGTCTTTTCCAATGACTCAACTCTTCGCATGAGGTGGCCAAAGTATTGGGAGTTTCAGCTTTAGCATCAGTCCTTCCAATGAACANCAATTTGGAGCCAGTCTGTTGTTCCATGTTCACTTCTAACTGTTGCTTCTTGACCTGCCTACAGATTTCTCAGGAAGCAGGTCGGGTGGTCTGGTATTCCCATCTCTTGAAGAATTTTCCACTGTTTATTGTGATCAAAACAGTCAAAGGTTTTGGTGTAGTCAATAAAGCAGAAATAGATGTTCTTCTGAAATGCTCTTGCTTTTTCTCTGATCCAACAGATGTTGGAAATTTGATCCCTGGTTCCTCTGCCTTTTCTAAATCCAGCTTCAACATCTGGAAATTCTCATTTCACATACTGTTGTTGAAGCCTTGCTTGGAGAATTTTGAGCTTTACTTTGCTAGTAAGTGAGATGACTGCAATTGTGCAGTAGTTTGAACATTCTTTGGCATTGCCCTTCTTTGGGATTGGAATAAAAACTGAATTTTTCCTGTCCTGTGACCACTGCTGAGTTTTCCAAATTTGCTGACATATGGAGTGGAGCACTTTCACAGCATCATCTTTCAGGATTTGAAGTAGCTCAACTGGAATTCCATCACCTCCACTAGCTTTGTCTGTGGTAATGCTTCCTAAGGCCCACTTGACTTCACATTCCAGGATGCCTGACTCTAAATGAGTGATCACACCATCGTGGTTATCTGGGTCATGAACATCTTTTTTGTATAGTTCTTCTGTGTATTCTTGCCACCTCTTCTTAATATCTTCTGCTTCTCTTAGGTCCATACTGTTTCTGTCTTTTTTTTCGGCCATCTTTGCATGAAATCGTCCCTTGATACATCTAATTTTCTTGCAGAGATCTCTAGTCTATCCTATTCTCTTTTTTTTGGGGGGGGGGTCTATTTCTTTGCAGTGATGACCAAGGAATTGTTTCTTATCCTTTCTATTCTTTGGAACTTTGCATTCAGATGGGTATATCTTTTATTTTTGCCTTTGCCTTTGTAGGGCATGGCAACCCATTCCAGTATCTTGCCTGAAGAATCCCCATGGATAGAGGAGCCTGGCAGACTACAGTCCATGGCATGTCACAAAGAGTCAGACATGACTTACCATGGAAAGTCTAAAAAATGCCAGGATTCATCACTTCAGTATCTTTTTTAGTATGAACCTCTTCATTTGGTCATTTACATGGAAATAATTAAGTTGAGAAGCAAATATGATGGCTCCAAAGAAAGTTATCACTAACATATGAAAGGTAATATATTGACATAGCTTTATAGTAGTATAAATTATTTATTATTTTAAATTTTTATTTATCTGCTTCTTTATCAATGTAAGTGAAAGTATTATTCTCTCAGTTGTGTCCAACTCTTTGTGACCCCATGGACTATAGCCCACCAGACTCCTCTCTCCATGGGAGTCTCCAGCAAGAATGCTGGAATGAATTGCCATTCTCTTCTGAAGGGCATCTTCCCAACCCAGGGACTGAACCCTGGTCTCCTCCATTGCAGGCAGGTTCTGAGGAATCTGAGCTATCAAGGAAGCCCTCTTTACCATAAGCATTAAAAGTAATGTAGAAATTAAAAATAAAACCTCATATTGTCATAAAAATTATTTAATGTCATTACAGAGATAAAAACAACATTGAAATAAATATTTGAAAATTTCTGATAGTGTGACATAATTTTACAGGCTTTCTGGCATATGCAGAAAACACTGGACTAATGGTTTAAAAATCCATTCCAACTTTTCCACTATCATTTTTCATGACTGGACAAATTCCTTGACTTCTCTATGCCTTGTTTTTTATCTTCTGAGAAGAAAATGAGGGTGGAATTGAGCGAATGGGATTCACTTCTATTATATTGGAAACTTATCCTGCTTCTAAACATCATATCAGTTGTGTTGTTGTAAGAATTAGTTACCAACACACTTATTAAAAACATGGGCTTCTGCTGATATGGTGGCTACAGAATGGAGGAAAATTCTATATCATTGCCCATTGCTTTTTCTCTTGCCACATTGTGATGACTTCTTACTAGAAAACTATGAAGCCAAAATAAAGAGAAAATAAAATCTGTGGGCACTGCTGCATCATGGAATAAAACTATTATATAGCCANGGCTTCTGCTGATATGGTGGCTACAGAATGGAGGAAAATTCTATATCATTGCCCATTGCTTTTTCTCTTGCCACATTGTGATGACTTCTTACTAGTAAACTATGAAGCCAAAATAAAGAGAAAATAAAATCTGTGGGCACTGCTGCATCATGGAATAAAACTATTATATAGCCAGGTAGAAAATAAAGAAGATGAACAAGAACCACAGTTTTCTAAGAAAAAGCAATTATATTTTCCTCTCTATGGCTCAGACTAATAAACATCTGTTCTGATCATAGGAAATCATTTCTGTAAATAAGATAGTATTACAAAGATTCTTATGGAATCTTTAAGGAGATAAAGAGACATTTTTTATTAATTGCTCTTTTTTTTTTTTTTTNCTATCAGAAAGGGAAATAGCTAACTCTCACAAAGAGAAATTAAAGAAACAATTCCATTTGCCAGCACATAAAAAAGAATTAAATACCTAATAATAAACCTACCTAAGAAGGCAGAAGATTTGTATTCAGTAAACTAAAAGAAACTGATGAAAGAAATTGAGGATGACACAAACCTGGGGAAAAACATACTGTGTTCTTGGATTGGAAGAATCAACATTGTTAAAAATGACCATAATAACCAACACAATCTGCAGATTCAATGCAATTCCCATCAAAATACCAATGACATTTTTCACAGAACTAGAGCAAATTCAAAATTTGTATGGAAACACAAAAGGCCTTGCATAACCAAGAGTACCACATCTTCTTTATCCATTCATCTGTTGATGGACATTTAGGTTGATTCCATGTCTTGGCAATTGTAACTAATGCTGCCATGAACATTTGGGGTGCATGTATCTTCTTGAATAGTGGAGGCAAAACAGGGTGTTGGGAGCAAAAACAGAGTACTGTGCATGCCGCCTGCACTAAACACCACCAAAGTGGTGGGCCAACTATCCAAGCCACCCCTCTGGCCGGATCCTGGGCCTGTCCATACCTTCACTCCATATAAGGAATCAGTTTTTCCCTCCTGGAGAAGTGAGCAAGTTAAGCTGTTGCTTGTTTGCTTGTTTTTGTCTCCCTCCTGCAGCTGCAGGGGCCCTTGCTTGAATTTCCTGTGTGACCTCTTATCAATTTCTATTAGTTAAAGGAAGGCCAGGAACCCTGGTCAGTATCACAGCTACTGAGGAAAACAGCATGGAGGCCTCTCAAAAAGCTAAAAATAAAACTACCATATGACCTAGCAACTTCACTCCTGGGTATATATAAAAAAAAACAACAACCCAAAACACTAATTCAAAAAGATATATGCACCCTAATATTCATAGCAGCATTATTTACAGTTGCCAACATATAGAAGCAAACTAAGTGTCCATCGACAGATGGATAGAGAAGATGTGGTACATATATACAATGGAATACTACTCAGACATAAAAAAGAATGAAATAATGCCATTTGCAGCAACACTGATGGACTTGGAGGGTATTATGCTAAGTGCAATAAATCAAGACAGTGAAAGACAACTACTGTATGATATAACTTATATGTAGAATTTAAAAAGCACAGCAAATTAATGAATATAATGAAAAAGAAGCAGACTCACAGATATAGAGAAAAAAACTGATGGTTACCAGTGGCGAGAGGAAAATGCGGAGGAGCAGCATAGTAGCAGGGCAGTAAGAGGTACAAATTATTGGGTATAAAATAAGCTACAGGCATACACTGTAGAACACACAGAATATAATCAATTTTTTATAATGGTAACTATAAATGGACTTATTGTTGTTCAGTTGCTAAGTTGAATCTGACTCCATGGACTGTACCTCAATAGGCTCCTCTGTCTATGGGATTTCCCAGGCAAGAATACTGGAGTGGGATGCCATTTCCTTCTCCAGGGGATCTTCCCCACTCAGGTATTGAACCCATGTCTTCTGCATTGCAGGTGGATTTTTTACTGCTGAGCCACAAGGGAAGCCCACAAATGGACTATAACCTTTAAAAATTGTAAATCACTATATTGTACATTTGTAACATATAATATTGTACAGCAACTATACTTCAATTAAAAAATACAGGTTCCTGGGCCATACCTCCAGTTCCTCATTCAATAGTATGTGGTAATGCCTAAGAAACTTCATTTCTAAAGAGTTTCCAGGTGCTACTAGTGCTATCAATCTAGTGACCACACTTTGAGAACCACTGCCCTAGAGGAAAGCAGACATATGACTTTGCCAAAACCTTGCTCCAAAAACACATTCCTCAATGCAGACTCTGATCAAGTTTCTAGTTTTATGGGATAAATTTTCCAATTTTTATGTAAAGCCCCCGGCATTAAATTCTAACCACAGAACCCAGAAGCTTGAAAAACTCTGACAAGGTAGATTATGATGTGAAGCAAGAATTAAGAAGACTTTTCAGTGAAGACCTTAAATGGCCTGAGACCTCTCCAATTATCATACTGAAGATGAAGTTCTGTAGCCAGAGAACTCAGCCCATGTGAACTGTTAAGGGGGATGGCTCAGGCTGGTTCCAACTTATGTTCCAGCTGTTTTTCTTTAGAACAGCAGTTGGGAAACTATGGCCCACAGGCCAAATCAGGCCTGCCATCTGTTTTTGTATGGCCTGCAAGCTAAGAATGGTTCTTATATTCTTAAATGGTTAAAAGGGAAAAAAAGATAAAGATGCCTGTTTCATTGAATGTGAAAATTATGTGAGATTCAAGTTTCATTGTCCATAAAGTTTCCCTGGAACATAGCCATGGCCAATTCTGCCTGTGTTGTCTATGGCAAAGTTGAGAAGTTACAACAAAGACACTATGACCCACAAAACCTATAATTTACTGTCTGGTCCTTTACAGAAAACATTTGCTGACCCTTACTCTAGAGGGAAAAAGAGGTGACCTTATGCCATCTACTGAGTGAAGACTATGTGAAACCTGCAAAGACATGAAGAACTCTTTGGAACCACAGGCCATGTGAACTCAGATGTTGAGATGTGCATTTGAAAATGCTGAGTTTCCATGTTCCCACAGGATTATTAACCATCTTTACGTAGCTCACCATTGCAGTTACTATATCTGCTAGGAGGACTTTTCCTCCTGCCATCTTCATTATCTGTGTCCAGTACCCCAGCAGAAGGTTTAGAAACCAGTTCCCTAAACCTGGCAAATAAACCTGTTTATTTGCGCTGGAAAATAAGTCAGTGCTAGGCTTGTGTGTGTGCATGTATTCAGTCGCTTCAGTCATGCCTGACTCTTTTTGACCCCATGGACTGTAGCCCACCAGGCTCCTCAGTCCATGGGACTCTCCAGGCAAGAATAGTGGAATGGGGTGCCATGCTCTCCTCCAGGGGATCGTCCGGACCTGGGGATCAAACCTGCTTCTCCTGTCTTCTGCATTGGAGGCTGATTCTCTACAGCTGAGCCACGAGGGAAGCCATGTGTATGGCCCCTTAATGATAGTGAGCCTTCTTTTCACAGACTTACTATAAACGTTTCATTTTGGAACAGTTTTATGAGTTGAGGGAAGGCTTCCAGGTCAAAACAGTTAGAACAATGCAGGAGGCTGCACAGCCACCGGTGTGGTCACATACAAGCCTCACAGGCTTCACAAGAGGAACCCATAGCCAATCACTAGGGCAGTGGCATAAGAGCAGCCTCATAGTCTCCTGTGCCTGACCACTGATGGAACATACTGGATCACAGCAAACTCCCCCTAAACACAGACATTCAGCAAAACAAACACAGATATTTTTGAATAACAGTGGTGTTTTGTATTGCAGCGTCTCAAGAATGACTGACCCCTTGGAACATTCCTTCTAAGCAAACAATTTAAAAAAAAACACGACTGAAAGTGTAAAGTTTCCATTGATAAAGCTGTAAGTACTGTGTTCGGAGATTTTCTAAAATCTGTGTGTTTTTATAACGAGGAAAAATACGTGAATTTGTTTGTATACAACTAAAAATTATGAATTAAACTGTTTTAAAAACAAAACTTCTATTTTTCCACCACAGTCTTAAGCTCAGAAACTTCTGATCTGCTAATAAGAAAACACAAGCCAAGGAATGAAAAGTCCTAGTTCAAGAAAGCAAATATGTGGGGGTGATTTTTTTGATTTTGGGTGATCTTATTTTTCTAAAACATATTGTTCAAATATAGACTTTGTATGTTGCTGTTTAAATGCTAAGTTGTGTCTGAATCTTTGTGACTCTATAGAGTGTAGCCTACCAGGCTCCTCTGTCCAGGGGATTTCCCAGGCAAGAATACTGGAAGTGGGTTGCCACTTCCTTCTTCAAGGAATATTCTTGACCCAGGGATCAAACCTGCATTTCCTGCACTGGCAGGCGGATTCTCTACCACTGAGCCAGCAATTTGTTATTACTTGCCTGGAAAGACTGTTCTCTCACTGCCCTGCAATTCCTTGACCTGATAGTTACCAAGCGACATTTCCCGTGTCATTCATAGCAAACACTGTAAACTTGGTGCAGTAAAATGGAAAGACATCATTGTACAGAAGAAATCTTCTCTCCCTCTTTGTCCCACAACAATAAAGTTGCTGTCACAGAGACTGATAGTTTAGACCTTGGAAAACAAACAAGAACCTTGTGTTTTAGTTCTACTGAACAAATAGTGTGACCTCTTTCAAAAGTCCGTTAAAAGTATGCTTTAGAAATTGCTACCCCAGGCTCCAGTTTAAAAGAACTGCACAGACCACCTTGCCATGTTGCAATATTTGACTGAGATCAGTGTGCTTCTTATTTAAAATAATCCATTGTACCTAAAAGAATCCATTGTTTCTTTGGTAGATTTAATTTGTAAGCTGAGAAAGGTCAGTCAAAGGATGGGGTGTGAGTGTTGTAGTAACTTTTTGTCGTGTGTGTATGTGTGTGTGTGTGTGTATGTGTTTCCCTCATTTCTTCCTGTATGAGGATTTTGGATTAGTAATAAAGTCTTCTTCAAAGCCTGAAGTCTGAGGACTTATTTTCTACAATAATCAAAATTACTCTTGAGAAGCCTGTGATGTAGAGGCTGAGAACCCAAGACCTTCAAGAGAAAAAAACAAAAATACATAACCTGTGAACTGCTTTCATAGGAAGATGGGTTTTGTGTCTGGAGAGACCCTCATTTTGCTGAGTACCCTGACACAGTTTCCCAGGTGAGTTGTTCTGTATAGTTGAGTTGGGTGAGGACTTTGAAGTTTCCCCCATCTGATTGCCATGAAGTGATGGGACCAGATGCCATGATCTTATTGTTTTTAATATTGAGTTTCAAGCTGGTGTTTTCACTTTCCTTCACCCTCATCAAGAGGCTCTTTAGTTCCTCTTCGCTTTCTGCCATTAGAGTAGTATCATCCACATATCTGAGGTTGTTGATATATCTCCCCACAATCTTGACCCAGCTTGTAACTCATCCAGCCCAGCATTTCACATGATGTGCTCTGCATATAAGTTACATAAACAGGGTGGCAATAAACAGCCTTGTTGTATGCCTTTCTCAATCCTGAATGATAAAGAAGGCAGAGAGCCTAAGAATTTATGCTTTTGAACTGTGGTGCTAGAGAAGACTCTTAAGAGTCCCTTGGAAAGCAAGGAGATCAAATCAGTCAATCCTAAAGGAAATCAACCATTAATACTCTTTGGAAGGTCTGATGCTAAAACTGAAGCTCCAATACTTTGGCCACCTGATGTGAAGGGCCAGCTCATTGGAAAAGATCCTGACGCTGGGAAAGATTGAAGGCAGGAGGAGAAGGGGGTGACAGAAGATGAGATGGTTGGATGGCATCGCCAATTCAATGACCATGAACTTGGGCAAACTCCAGGAGATGATGAGAGACAGGGAAGACTGGAGTGCTGTAGTCCACGGGGTTGCAAAGAGTCAGACACTACTTGGCAACTGAACAATAACAACAGCAGCAACCCACGGCTCTGTTCTGCTCATGGTAAAGACACGACCTCTGTCTGTCACTTTGTATGTACACAATGCAGGTGGCAAGGAAGAATGCACAATAAACACCTGCTTATAAGAGAAATGTAGTTTAAAAAAAAAAAAGGAAATAAGTAGATTAAATATTTCCCCGAGGTACATTAAGAGCCTTTATTAGGACTGCTGAAAGGGCTTTGTGATTTCTTCCGCCTTCTCATATCTATGTAGCACATTTAACTTCTCAAAGCTTTTTCCCCATCCATTATCTAATTTGTTGTTTACAACTACCCTGGTGTAGGCACTGCAGTTCTTATTCTTTTACTTCTTATACAAAGATATATTTAAAACACAAATTTACCAGAATCAGAGCAAAGATTCAAAATGGAATAAACAGTGATATTTCTGAGAAGGATACAAGGGCTCCCTCCTTAGAGAGAAAATTCAAATGAAATGAAATATTTAACATATAAATAATTCCTTTCTGCTGAAGCACAGCACTAAGTGCTTATTAAAGGAGAACACATTTTTAGGTCAATTTTTTCCAAGAGAGAAAATGCTTATAAAAAATTCAAACAATATGGCAGTGTTGTAGAGAATACTCAAAATTTTTTGCTCACCTAAAAAAAAAAAATAAGAGAAGTTATGTGAGGCTGAGTCCAGTTAGGAAACAGAAATAACAATAGTTATTTGAATGAAGCAAATTTTATATAAAGAATTGCTAACTAGGTATAAAGTGGTTAACTAGGTAACTGAAAGTGTAAACAGAGAAAAAGGCAGAGGTCTGAAAACTATAGTACAACCTGTGGGCCAAATCTGGACAGTTGCTTATTTTTGTAAATAAAGTTTTATTGGAACACAGCCATGCTCACTTCCTTACAGACTGTTTATGGCCACTTTGTGCTATAATGGTAGAATTAAATAAGCTCAACAGAGACCACATTGCCTGAAAAGCCTAAAATATTTACTATCCAGCTCTTGGCCAGAAAGGTTTGTGGACCTGTGCTCAGTATCAATATCAAGGGTTTCCCAGTATTTATCTCAGTGGTAAAAATTCCCTGGCCAATGTAGGAGCTGTAGGAGACGTGGGTTCGATCCCTGAGTCAGGAAGATCCCCTGGAGAAGGAAATGGCAACCCACTCCAATATTCTTGTCAGGATAATCCCATGGAAGCTCCAATACTTTATCTGATGTGAAGAGCCAACTCATTGGAAAAGATTTTAATGCTGGGAAAGATTGAGAGCAAGAGGAGAAGGGGACAACAGAGGATGAAATGGTTGGATGGCATCAATGACTTAATGGATATGAGTTTGAACAAACTCTGGGAGATAGTGAAGAACAGGGAAGCCTGGTGTGCTGCAGTTCATGGGGTCACAAAGAGTCAGACACAACTTAGTGACTAAGCAACAATCCCGTGGACAGAGGAACCTGGTGGGCTACAGTCCATGGGGTCAGAGAGTCAGATATGGCTGAGCATGCACTCATGTTTAGTTTCAAGGAGGCAGCAATTGCAGGAAGCAACTTTGACCTCTAGAAGGGAGGGAACAAAGAGAAAGAGTTGAAATTATTAACACTTAGAAGCTTGGAGGAGCCAAGAGCAAGACCACAGAGGAGGGGTTGCAGTCTGGCTGCTGCTGGAGTTTCAGGGATGGGGCACCATAAATGCTGGTTTCCAAGTGTTGGAAGAACTGTAAACTTTGTCTCTTTGAACCAAGAAATGAGGCTCACAAGGGTTAAGAGCCTGCCTTCAGACCACACAGCCTTAGGAGCAGAACTGTAAGTTCCTCCAGGAAACAATTTTTCAGAATTGCCATAAAAACACTGGAAAGGAGAGAGAGCTTGGTAGGATGGTAATGTTGGAAGAGTTTTCTTACTAGAGAACAGCTCAAGGTGGGAAATGCAATGCAGGCATTAAGCTTGGGGAAAAAAAAAAAATGAAAAGGGTGCCAGATCCTCTGCCCAGGTTGCAGCTCAGACAGGTTAAATCAGGACCTCTAGGCATGGTTCTTGAGCATCAGTGGTTCTGAAAGCCCTGCAAGTGATTCCAAGTGATTCCAATGTGGGGCCAAGGCTGAGACCAAGTGCTTGAAATGAGACATGGATGCATTCATGTTCAAAATCATCCTCATACCCCCACCCTGCTTCACTCATGGTATCTTCCACCTTGGAAGGAGTCCATTTTTGGGGATGGGAGGGATCACTTCTGCACTGGGGGGCAGAGTGGCTATGGGTGGGAGAAACAGCAGCCCCCCTTTAGAGGAAGAGCAGTCTCTTATTCCTCAGCAAACAGAGACGTAGGTACACCTTGGTCCTGCAGCCACAGGGGTGAGCAGCTGTTCCCAGACCCTTGGCTTAGAGCAGCTTGGCTCCACCCGCTGTGTTTCTCTTGCAGTCAAGCCCCTTAATCATGCTTTCATTGAGCGAGGTCATTTTCAGAGCATTAGCACCGGTGTGTTGCAGAGAAAACAAACCCTCATGAGGGAGGAAAACACCCACACAGGAGGAGGCCAGGGCAGGAGCCTCCTCACCCCAGGTAACTCTGAGCTGGGTCCTCCTGTGGCAGTGGTACCAGGGGGACCCAAGGGAGGCAGCTTTGTTGAGCAGCACATCCGGGGCCTGATTCTTCTTTAACACTTTTTTTCACAACAAAAGAAGTGCATGTTCTTTTTTTTTTTTTTTTTAATTTGAAAAATCCTGAAAAGCACAAGGTAGAAAATCATCAGCTGTATTCTACTCCTCAGAGATGATTGCAGGTAGAATAATAGAGTAATTGGCCTGGACAAGCCATGCATGCATAAAATAAAATGTAGATAAGAACGAAATTTGAGCCATATTGATTGCACATCTTTGTTTTTTTCAGACTTAATGTATCTTGAGCATTGTCGTCTGTAGTGTTATTTTAAAGAGTTCATTGGAGTCTATTGCATGGATAGCATAGCATAAGACTTTTTTTTTTTTTTTTNCGATCCCTGAGTCAGGAAGATCCCCTGGAGAAGGAAATGGCAACCCACTCCAATATTCTTGTCAGGATAATCCCATGGAAGCTCCAATACTTTATCTGATGTGAAGAGCCAACTCATTGGAAAAGATTTTAATGCTGGGAAAGATTGAGAGCAAGAGGAGAAGGGGACAACAGAGGATGAAATGGTTGGATGGCATCAATGACTTAATGGATATGAGTTTGAACAAACTCTGGGAGATAGTGAAGAACAGGGAAGCCTGGTGTGCTGCAGTTCATGGGGTCACAAAGAGTCAGACACAACTTAGTGACTAAGCAACAATCCCGTGGACAGAGGAACCTGGTGGGCTACAGTCCATGGGGTCAGAGAGTCAGATATGGCTGAGCATGCACTCATGTTTAGTTTCAAGGAGGCAGCAATTGCAGGAAGCAACTTTGACCTCTAGAAGGGAGGGAACAAAGAGAAAGAGT
This sequence comes from Neotragus moschatus, assembly GCA_006410615.1. NCBI lineage: Eukaryota > Metazoa > Chordata > Mammalia > Artiodactyla > Bovidae > Neotragus > Neotragus moschatus. Next base: position 1,457,352 of record SJYA01000399.1, on the reverse strand, counting down.
TGAAATTATTAACACTTAGAAGCTTGGAGGAGCCAAGAGCAAGACCACAGAGGAGGGGTTGCAGTCTGGCTGCTGCTGGAGTTTCAGGGATGGGGCACCATAAATGCTGGTTTCCAAGTGTTGGAAGAACTGTAAACTTTGTCTCTTTGAACCAAGAAATGAGGCTCACAAGGGTTAAGAGCCTGCCTTCAGACCACACAGCCTTAGGAGCAGAACTGTAAGTTCCTCCAGGAAACAATTTTTCAGAATTGCCATAAAAACACTGGAAAGGAGAGAGAGCTTGGTAGGATGGTAATGTTGGAAGAGTTTTCTTACTAGAGAACAGCTCAAGGTGGGAAATGCAATGCAGGCATTAAGCTTGGGGAAAAAAAAAAAATGAAAAGGGTGCCAGATCCTCTGCCCAGGTTGCAGCTCAGACAGGTTAAATCAGGACCTCTAGGCATGGTTCTTGAGCATCAGTGGTTCTGAAAGCCCTGCAAGTGATTCCAAGTGATTCCAATGTGGGGCCAAGGCTGAGACCAAGTGCTTGAAATGAGACATGGATGCATTCATGTTCAAAATCATCCTCATACCCCCACCCTGCTTCACTCATGGTATCTTCCACCTTGGAAGGAGTCCATTTTTGGGGATGGGAGGGATCACTTCTGCACTGGGGGGCAGAGTGGCTATGGGTGGGAGAAACAGCAGCCCCCCTTTAGAGGAAGAGCAGTCTCTTATTCCTCAGCAAACAGAGACGTAGGTACACCTTGGTCCTGCAGCCACAGGGGTGAGCAGCTGTTCCCAGACCCTTGGCTTAGAGCAGCTTGGCTCCACCCGCTGTGTTTCTCTTGCAGTCAAGCCCCTTAATCATGCTTTCATTGAGCGAGGTCATTTTCAGAGCATTAGCACCGGTGTGTTGCAGAGAAAACAAACCCTCATGAGGGAGGAAAACACCCACACAGGAGGAGGCCAGGGCAGGAGCCTCCTCACCCCAGGTAACTCTGAGCTGGGTCCTCCTGTGGCAGTGGTACCAGGGGGACCCAAGGGAGGCAGCTTTGTTGAGCAGCACATCCGGGGCCTGATTCTTCTTTAACACTTTTTTTCACAACAAAAGAAGTGCATGTTCTTTTTTTTTTTTTTTTTAATTTGAAAAATCCTGAAAAGCACAAGGTAGAAAATCATCAGCTGTATTCTACTCCTCAGAGATGATTGCAGGTAGAATAATAGAGTAATTGGCCTGGACAAGCCATGCATGCATAAAATAAAATGTAGATAAGAACGAAATTTGAGCCATATTGATTGCACATCTTTGTTTTTTTCAGACTTAATGTATCTTGAGCATTGTCGTCTGTAGTGTTATTTTAAAGAGTTCATTGGAGTCTATTGCATGGATAGCATAGCATAAGACTTTTTTTTTTTTTTTTTGAGTAGTTTTAGGTTCACAGCAAAATTAAGAGGAAAGTACAGATTTCCTACATCTCCTGCCCCCACACATGCATAGTGTCCACCATTATCAGATCACCCAACAGAATGGTACATTTGCTACAGCTGATGAGCCCACACTGAAACATCATAATCACTCACAGCCCATAGATTACATTCGGGTTCTTAGTGGTGTATTTTCCATGGATTCAGACAAATGTATAATGACATGTATCCATCATTATAACATCATATAGAGTTTCTTTACTGACCTAAAAATCCTCTATAGCATAATCAATTTTCCCCCTGTTATTGGACCCGTGGGTTGTTTTTTATTTTTCATTCTCATAAATATTAATGATCATCCTTACAGATAAGTCTTAATACCGTTGCTACTATTTAGTCGCTAAGTCGTGTCCTATTCTTTGCAACCCGGTGGATTGTAGCCTGCCAGGCTCCTCTGTCCATGAGATTTCCCATGCAAGAATAATTGAGTGGGTTGCCATTTCCTTCTCCAGGGGATCTTCCTGGCCCAGGCATCAAACCCACATCTTCTGCATCTCCTGTTTGGCAGACAGATTCTTTACCACTGAGTCAGCTGGGAAGCCAAGTCTTGATACTTGTACTGATGATTTTTCATTTCCTCTTAAGTTCTGAGATGTGGGCTTTTATACCCTCTGTAACACTTCCCTCTCTTTAGGCTCTTTACTTAGTTAACTGTGAATCTAAATATCAGTTCCTCTAGGGAGCCTTCCTGATCCCAAGGCTAGGTGAGACCTACTATTATATCACTTGGTAACAACTGTACTTTACTTTCACAGCAATAGAACATTTATTTCTGTCTTGTTCTCTCCCAAGCTCCCAGAATTTGAATAGTGTCTGGTCTACAACAGGTATACAAGCATATGCTAATTGAATTTATATGGTCATCAATGCTTCTCAGCAGGGTTTTCAGATATCTTTTCATTTTTCAGAGAAAAGTTTTAGAAGACTGATTTAACCTCCTGTTCACCCATTGTCCTAAAGCTGCATTGCCCAAGTCGCAGGTAATGAAGTCAAGGTTAGAGTCTGATCATTTCAACTATTAATTAATTGTGTTTGTCTGAGGACCATGGTCAGATCCTCCAATCTAGGCCCCAAGAGAACAAATTTATCTTTACTAGAGGAAAACCTACATATCTCTCTAACCAGGCACTGTCAGCCTGCCCATCCATCCATCCATCTTACTCAGAGTGAACATGTATTATTCCTTCTCTCAATAATATTTATTGAGTGTCTACCATGTGCCAAGCATGGTTCAAGTTTCAGCAAAAATGATGGCTAACATTTCCTTTTTCTTGGAGCTTATAATTCATCTATTATATGGAAAACATTGCACCATCAATTTAGAAAATACTACAGAGAAAGAAACATGGTTCTGATTCCTAAGGAACTTAAGGTCTACTGATGAGAAGCAAGCACACAAATAGCCATAATACAAGAAGATATGAGAGCTATTAAAAGAAACTAAGAATTGTCATGAGTTAAGCATTACCTCCTTCATGATGGAGTTCCCATGTTCCCATATATGGAAGTTCCCATATAATTTCAGCTCTCGGTCCTCTGGTGGAATCTCATTCAAACTGACCACTATCCTCTGGTCGAGGTGTAGAGAAGGAATCTGCTTCCTTCCTTGGAATATTTCACATTAAAATCGAGAGTATCCGTTTCTTTCTAAGAGTGTACATTTTAAGAGGAAAAGTTCCAAGGAGCTGTAGGCAGCATGTTTCTTGATATGTGGGGGAAAATGGGCTGCAGGGAGAGAGAATGGAGCCTACATGAAGGAGGTGGAGAATCTGGTGCCTTTCATTCACGGTTCTAGCTGTTCCTGCAGACCAGCTGTGATTTTTTGGTCATATTGTCTGGTAAAGTCTTCCTTATATTTCAACAGCTGACGTATTTACCACCAGTATTTATTGCTTAGGATCACTTGCAGCTAAAGGAATCCTTTCTAAAACTGAAGACTTTCCAGAAGAGGTGAAATTTGAGCTTGAACAATAAATAGGACTCAGAGTTTTAAGTTTTGACTTTTGCTCCAAGCCTGAGCTACCAGATAAAATGAATCAAATCACATTTTCAACTGTCATTTTGTATTTGAAAAAAAAATTGAAATAACTTTTGCCCTGATAATATTAAAAATATGAATATTTCAAATAAGACAAAAAAGTTAGTGTTTATTGCTTAGTGCCATTTAATCCCAGCCTCAAGAAATAACCACTGTTAGCAATATGGGATGAATAAGAGTATTCTATAATCTATGTTTTTCCTCACTATGGGCTTCTTTTAAAATAATTTTATTTAGAAAGTTTTTTTTTTTTAATTTGGCAATAATATCAAATTTATGAAAATTTGAAAAATCAAAACAGTACCGTGAAAAGAAAATAAACCTAGATTCGTCTTATCTCATTTACTTTTCTTTTGCTTTCTCTCTTTGAGTCATTTGAAGGTAGATCATATACATCAGGCAATGGCACCCCACTCCAGTACTCTTGCCTGGAAAATCCTGTGGACAGAGGAGCCTGGTAGGCTGCAGTCCATGGGGTCGCAAAGAATTTAAACTTTCACTTTCCCTTTCAACTCTAAATTCTTTAGTGTATATATGTAAGTATAGGGACATTTTATATGACTATATCTCAGTTGTCAACTTCATAACTTTATACCAGTATGACAGTCTTACCTAACCTACAGTCTACTGTCCAGTTTTCCAGTTATCCTAATGATGTCCTTCACAGTCTTCTTCCCTCTCAGGACAGGATTTAGTTTAGCACCAGGGACTGCGTTTAGCTGTCATGTTTCCATAGCTTTAAAAAGTTCTGGAATTTAATCTGGAATGTTTCCATTTAAAACTAGTTTGAGGTTATTTATTCTCTGCCAGAATATTGCATAGGTGATATTATAGTCTTTTCAGAGTATTTCATCTAAAGGTGTAAATTATATGCAGAAAAATGCATGAATCCAAAGTGCATAGCTTAATGTATTTTTTAAATTGAAGTATAGTTGATTTATAATATTGTGTTAGTTTCAGCATATGGCAAAGTGATTCAGATATATATGTACATAAAATATATATGAAATATATACATATATTCAGACTCTTTTTCTTTTCCATTATAGGTTATTACAAGATATTTATTATAGTTCCTGGTGCTATACAGTAAATCCTAGTTGCTTATCTATTTCGTGTAGTAGTTTTTAATCTATTAATCCCATACTCCAAATTTATTCCTTTCCTCTTCCCTTTCTCCTTTGGTAAACAAGTTTGTTTGATAATTTTTCTTTGCATATTCATATAGCCATATGACAAGGTCAAAATCTAGAATATTTCCATTCACTCAAAAAGTTTTCCTGTGCCCCTTCCCAGTCAATGCCCACTCTCACCCCCACCTGAGACAACCACTATTCTTCTATCAATATCAATATATATTAGTATTTTGTGTTCTTGGATTGCATATAAATGGAATCATGCACATGTTACTCTTCTTACTTCTCTCATTTAACATACTCTTTTGAGGTTTTTTTCATATTGTGTATATCAGTAGTTCACTTTTCCCCCCTGTTGCTTAGTACTCTTTTGTATGAATGCACTGCAATTATTTTTATCCATTTTTCTGTTGATGGAGAATGTTTTCAGCTTTGGGGTATTGTGAATAAAATTGCTATGAAAAACCTATTTAGAAGCTTTTTGTGGATATTCAGTTTTATATGTCTTGGGTAATTATCTTGGAGTAGAATTGCTTGAGAAAGCTTATGCTTACATTTTTTTTTTTAATCGCTAGTTTTCCAAAATAGTTCTATCATTTTAAACTCGTAGCATGAAAATCTTGTTGCCCCACGTTCTCACCTAGGCTTGTAGTTGTCAGTCTTTAATTTTAGCTTATTCTAGTGGCTACACATTAGTTTCTTTTCGTGATTTTCGTTTGTATTTCCCTGATGATTAGGTATTTTAAGCATCTTTGCGTGGACCTTTGGGTCATTTGGATGTCTTCATTTGTGAAATGCCTTCTTGAGTCTCTTGTTTACTTTTTTTAATTGGACAGTTTGGGTTTTCTTCTTGATTTCCCAGAGTTCTTTGAATATTCCAGATACAAGTTATGTCAGATATGTAGATAGTGAATATTTTCTCCCAGCTTCCCCTTAATTCTCTGAATAATGTCTTATCAGTGAGTAAAAGTGTTTTATTTTGACTGAGTCATAATTTCAGCTTTCACATTTCACATATCTTTGTTTTATTTTTTGCTTATGGTGAGAGATAAGGGTCTCAGTGATATGCTACAGGTGTTACAGGCCCTTGCCTCCAGCAGGACTCTGGACCCCAAGCCCTAGAAGACTGTGCCTCTCTGTCTGCCCTCCAGCCAGGCTCTAGTTTCTCTCCCTGCTGTCACTGCACACCCAGCACATGGGATGGGAAGAATTGGTGGACACAGAGAGTTAGGTCCTCACTGAAAGCTCTAACAGATCCCAGGCTCTCTGGCCAGACCAAAGACTTTCTGAGCTCCGCTAGTTTCTCCTTATCCCTATAAAGTCTCTGCCTACAACAGGATGGATTCTCCATACACTTCTGTCAAGGTTCAGCAGATACCTCAAAGGAAGAAAGCAATCTCTAATCTCCTCTCTTCTGAGGAAATCCCATCCTTTGCTGGTACTTTGTTCCCTTAGACTTCTTTGCTCTCCAAAATTCTGGAGTCCTTTAAAAATGTACATTTTATTTGGCATATCCACTTTTTTTAAAGTTATTATAGGGCGTGTGATGAGCCACTACAATTTTCTCTGTCAGAACCGAAGCTAGAAACAGAGTTCTATGAATTTCAACTACTATTGTCCTGTTGTTGATTCTCAGTTGTTTATTCTGAGCCAGGATTATGCTAATGAATCCCAGACCTTTATCTCTAGTTATGCTGATATTCTATTACCCTCTGACATTCGCAAAGAGTAATACACCAGCTCCTCTCTGGAATTTCCTGTCTTGGTGAATAGATTCCTCTACCTCTGCTCTACTCAAGGCCTTCAGAATTACTGGCCCGAACTATTATAACAGCTTCCTGACTGAACTCTGGTGCCTCTCTCTGCCTCTCTCTATATTTCTTTTCTAGAAACACACCCCGCCACACACACACAATTTTACTTACTACTTTAAGAATGATCTTTTAAAATAAATATCATTTTGAAGAGTCAAACATGGTTGAATGGCTCCAAGACTTGGGCTCAGTTACAAGGATCTTTGAATTCTAAACTTATACTTTCTTCCATGGGAATTAAGAGAGCTATCAGGAATAGAGCAGAAATTCTTTAGACCACAAAATCTTTTATAACCTAGCCCAAACCTACCTTTCTAGTCACACATCTAGTCCTCCCACTTAGATGCTTGTGGACCAACTAAAAGTGCAGCTTCTGGGCACCATTCATATGGAATTCTATATAAATGGCATCCTATAAAATGCAATGTCACTCACTGGAGTTTTTGCAGTGAAATAGCTTGGTTATACTGCAGCATGTTCCCCCCTAAATAAAGTACATTTACACCCTTGTATTCTTTCTCATGTTCCCAGGAGATCCCTTCCATAGCTGGCAAAATTCCTCTTCTTACTCCAAGACCCAGCTCAGATGGCTCCTGGCCACCTTAAGTTTTTCTAAAAGCCCCCTCATCCTACCCAGAGGAATAAATTATTCTATTGTGTTATAGTTGTTTGCTTCTCTCTCGCTTTCTCTTTCTAAGCAGTCAGATTTGAGGAGAAGCTTATGGGGTTATATATCGTTGTCTACTAGGCTGGGTAATCTTTGCTCTTTTGAGTTAGAAATAACTTAGATGTCTGGGTGTGGCTGTTGTTGAGAGCTTTGAATATCAGTTTGTGGAAGTTGTGTTTATCCTGCAGACAATGGAGAGGCATTAGGATTGGAGCTGGGTGAGTGGTAGGTAATAAAATGAGCTCTCCTGTGCTTAACAAAAGAAGTCAGCATCAAACAAAGGAACAATTCAGGTATCCATGGAAGCAGGAAGGGCAGCTGGGTAGCCTGCCCAACCCACATGCGTCAGTAATAATTTCCTCACACATTACAAACAGTCATGTTGTTGTTATTATTCAGTCGTTAAGTCATGTCCAACTCTCTGCAACCCCATGGACTGTAGCCCATCTGGCTCCACTGTCCATGGGGTTCTCCCAGCAAGAATACAGAGTGGGTTGCCATTTCCTTCTCCACAAGCAGTCATGTGAAGGCTTTATTTTTGCAGAAGAGAACAATTAGCCAGTTTCTGAATTGTCCCCCTTAGCTTTCAATCTGAATGTCCCATTTAATGGGCCAAGTGTTGATTTGTTGATATCTCCCTGGAAGCATATTCATGTGTATTTCTTGATGGCTTTGGCTAGGCTGTCTCTAGGTATAAGGAGCAGTTTCTTCATTTATGATATGATTGCGTATTCTGCTTTCTGCTGGGCTATGTGGGGAGAGAACCACTCAGCTCAAGGGCAGGTGTAGGTCCAGTCTGTTCTTCATTCTGTCACACGAGTGTATGTTCCTCGGTTCTTTGTCTCGTCACAACAAAGATTTGGAGTGACGGACATNAGCTGAAACTCCAGTACTTTGGCTGCCTCATGCGAAGAGTTGACTCATTGGAAAAGACTCTGATGCTGGGAAGGATTGGGGGCAGGAGGAGAAGGGGACAACAGAGGATGAGATGGCTGGATGGCATCACGGACTCGATGAACAGTGAGTCTGAGCGAACTCCAGGAGATGGTGATGGACAGGGAGGCCTGGAGTGCTGCAGTTCTTGGAGTCGTAAAGAGTTGGACAGGACTGAGCGACTGAACTGAACTGAGCAATTCCTTTGTTTGACTGTTTTCCTAACTGGATCCCATTGATTCCTCTAAGCAAGCCTAGGGCCCTTCCTTGCTGGACATACAACATTTTATTCGGGACAGAATCAAATCATTTTTGCAGTTCCTCTGTTTCTCTCTATTTTCTTTATTTGCTTTCTTTGTTTCTTACTTGGTCTTGATTTTCTATTTCATTAACCTCATTGTATATTTCTGCTGCTGAAACCAATGTCAAATATGCTAAAGAAAAGGCAGGCTATAAATAAAACCAAGAAAAAAATGAAACAATAGCATGCTTTTGAAAAAAGCAATACACGTGTATTACAGAAATTTTATGACATGTAAAAAGGAAAAAACTATTTAGAGAATAGCAATATTAACATTTTGGTATATACCTGTAGACAAAGAATGCTGCCCACCATCAAGCCATCAGCCAGTGCACCATCCCCTGCAACAAACAGTGCACTTTGAAGGGAATTCAGGATGGAGAAAATAGGATACTGGCCCTAGATAGTTAAAATGTGTATTAAAGGAATAATTTCAATGAGCCCAAACTCTTGCATCTTTCCACATATAGGAAAGCACTAACATTAACTTGAAATGTCTATTTTGTGATTAGCAGTAATCTTTTGATGTTCTACTACATATTTTTTTCAGCAAAAATTCCTAAGTATCCTGGCTCCTTCCTTACCTCTTTGGAACCATTCCTTGGAACTATCTAAGAGGCACTCTCCCAGGCTACAGTCCTCAATAATATCTCCAAATAAAACATAATGCACAATTTTAGGCTGTGAATTTTTTTCAGTTGTCTTGCCCTTACAAATTTTTACATAAAATTTCTACACTATAGTTTTTCACATCTATATTTGTGGGCTTCCCTGGTGGCTCACATGGTAGAGGATCTACCTGTAATGCAGGAAACCTGAGTTTGATCTTTGGGTTGGAAAGATCTCTTGGAGAAGGGAATGGTAACCCACTTCAGTATTCCTGCCTAAAGAATTCCATGGACAGAAGAGGCTGCTTCCTCAGTCCTACACACACACACACACACACACACACACACACATATATATTTAGGTTTCAGTATTGATACAGCTATATATGGAAACATTGATCAAATATGTATTTTTATAACAAAAAATGATTATTTCATAGCCTGCTTTTTAATTAACGATTTGTTTCTCCATGTCAGTCTATATCCATCTAGTTTCCAGATAAGTGTAGTTAAATGAAATCGGAGCTTAAAGTTTATTTTTCTCTGTCTAATTAAATAAAAGCAGCAAAAGCAAAAACAAAACCAATGCAACCAAATAAACGCAACCTCATCATAACATAATATTCTTTTTTTTTTAATTTTTATTTATTTTTTGATCTCATTGCATGGCATGTGGGATCTTAGTTTTCTAACCAGGGACTGGCCAATGCCTTCTGTATTCAAAGTCCCTAGCCTTCTGATCAGGAAGAAAAATACTTTTTTTTCCAACCCTCAGAAGCAGGTTATGAAAAAAAGAATATTAATCAACAAAGCCTTGAGAATTTTCTAATATGAAAGGAAAAAAGAGTAAGAGTTAAACAGGAAGTTCAGGATCTTTTCTATCTAGGGAAGTAAGAACATCTGCTAGGAAGAGATGAGTGAAAAGAGAAAGTAAACAACAGGAACTGACAATCTCATATGACATATAGTTTCTAGGGAGTCATACTGAATTAAGAAAATAATCCAAAGTTGAAGTGCAGAACTAATACTTCCCAGTTTATTAAGTGGAGCCCTTTTACAGGAATTTCAACTTGCTTGAGTTGAGAGTGAGTTGAGAGGAGCTGAGTTGAGAGGTCAGAGCCAAGTTTTCCAATGAAGATTGCATACAGTGCAAGTTGATCACTTCCTCTATCTTCAAGTGAATCAAATTTCACACTTAGTTGATTTGGAGCAAAAGGAAACAGACGCCAAGTGGGAAGGAGTCAAGGATAATTCATTTATCTTTCATTATTGGACAGAACTTCCCTCTTAAGCATGAGCAAGATCAAAAGAAACTACATGGCACTTAGGCCTATGTACTAATAGTATTAATAGAAATAACAACAGTAAGTGAAAGGAACATAGAATGCAGCTGACAGCTGAGGATTCCATTCTGGGAGAAAAAACCTAAGAAACAGGAGGAAATTGTCTGTAAATATTTCATTGTATACAACAATTTAATGAAAATTTGAATGCGATATTTAGGAAAGCTCTGAAATTAGATGATAAAATATCTAAATGAGGTGGATATGGAGTTGCAAAACTAAGGGGTGATAATAAATAAACCATTATCACTATAGAAGAAGGAATGGAATAATTGTGGTTGGAAATGTAACCATGGAAATTCAGGAAAAGCTAGAGGTAATTTCAACAAATTTAAATGATTTAGGAACAAGCAAAAGGAATTAGAGAAAGAGAAGATAACAGCTATAGAAGGGAGATAAGAATGATCAAACATTGATAAACATGAAGCAGAAAATTCATCAAATAGAATATAACATTTATTAAATTTCATAAAAGAAAAATGTCCCTGAAAAGAATACTGGAGTTTGATATAGAAGATAATCTGTGCTGTAGAAAATCATTGGTCCAGATGGTAGACTCTGAATTATATCCTTTTAAACTTATCGAAGAAGGGAAAAATAGTATTCTTTAGGTCACCATGAATAAAAAGTCTTTTGAACAAGAATCAGGTTATCTTTAGACTTTCCATAGCAATATTCAATGCAGCAATGCCTACAGTTAATATGAGGGAAAGTATAAAAAAAAAACCACTTAGCAATTAACAAACATTAAAGAATCAAGAAATAAGCACATATGAACCATTCTTGAAGCAAAAAAATCAACAGTTACTTTGTGATAAAATTCAGTGATCAAGAGATGAATGGAGAGGCCATAGGGAGAAAAACAACAAAAGAATGGTGGAACAATTTGTGCAAGAACACAGTGAAGTAATGTCTACAAATTTCTCAGGTGAAGAAAGTGTGACTCAAAGATTTTATAGTCACATTGATTTTATAGCAGAAAAGTGAGGACTCCTCTCCACAGCCCCCAACATACACATGTGAAGTTGAATGTGTTAGTGGCTAGACTCAGAAGTCTTGCAAAATGGAGAGTTGAAGCCCTCTGGTGATGAGCAGATGCCCTGTGGAACTCCTGCCTTGGGCTATTGCTGCCTTTGCGCTGTCTCATATTCTGACCTCAGTATCTCCACCACTTTGACTTCTATCTCCTTCTTGGTCTGCCAATAGAAAGAGTGAGATAGGCCTGGGACCTGGAACCCTTTGCTGTAGTGCTGCAATGCTTGCACCTGGATACTCCGCTCTTCGAGCAACAAAATGCAAAAAAAAAAAAAAAAAAAAAAAAANTATCTCCACCACTTTGACTTCTATCTCCTTCTTGGTCTGCCAATAGAAAGAGTGAGATAGGCCTGGGACCTGGAACCCTTTGCTGTAGTGCTGCAATGCTTGCACCTGGATACTCCGCTCTTCGAGCAACAAAATGCAAAAAAAAAAAAAAAAAAAAAGTATAGGACTAAAAATAACTGCATGCACGTGCAGTTGGATCAAATTCTGGACCCCCAAAATTCAGAGAGACCAAAAAATCCAACTGACAGTTTTGAGGAGCCTGGAGCAAAAACAGAGTGTCAGGAGCAAAAGCAGGGTACTGCACACACCTCCTGCACTCAACATCACCAAGGGGGTGGGCAGAGCAGCTAGGCCACCCCTACCCTCACCCCATTTAAGAAACAAGCTTGCCCTACCATCAGGGAGCAGGCAAACAAGGGAAATGGGTGTTTGTTCTCACTACCCCCTACTGCAGCTGGGGTCCTAGTAAAGTCTTGCCTGAATTTCTTATCTGGCCTCTAGCTAATTTCTATTCATTGGGGAAGGCCAAGAACCCTGTCAGTAACAAGAGTATGATACTTAATGCAGGGATTCTGAGTTTGTATTCATAAGTGCTGCTGCTGCTTGAGCTAAAGTGTTACTTTCTCATAATGTCCTTGCTATTTTTAAATCGAGGTGATGCTTACCTTATGAGTTGGTATGTATTTTTTCAATAGTTTGGATAAGATTGGAAGTTAATTTTCTTTACTTGTTATGTAATAAGTGTTTTCAGTTGTGAATCTCTATGCTGCTGCTGCTGCTAAGTCGCCTCAGTCGTGTCCGACTCTGTGCGACCCTGTAGACAGCAGCCTATCAGGCTCCTCCGTCGCTGGGACTCTCCAGGCAAGAACACTGGAGTGGAGTGGATTGCCATTTCCTTCTCAAATGCATGAGAGTGAAAAGTGAAAGTGAAAGTCGCTCATTCGTGCCCGACCCTTAGCGACTCCATGGACTGCAGCCCATCAGGTTCCTCCGTCCATGGGAGTTTCCAGGCAAGAGTACTGGAGTGGGTTGCCACTGCCTTCTCCATGTGAATCTCTATATTACTAGCCTAATAGTGAAAAAGGATAGTCTGATGATGCCAGTTGTTTGAAATTTACTGAGATATATCATATGGCCTAGTACAAATATCATTCCCCAGTAAAAATATCAATGTCATTCTTACAACTGCTTAATGTTTACTTCATATGTTTTATTTTATTACTGGGTCCAGAATTATATATGTGCTATTAGGTCAAAATTGTTTATTATGTTGTTCAAATTGTTTATTTTTTGTCAACTTGAAATCATACAATCACTTCCAATCATGTCCTTTTTCTTTATATGTTGTTTTTGTCATTTATTTTCATTGTAATTTTGTTTTATTTTCTTGCCACAGATATTGTTCTTTGATAGTTACTTATTTGGTTTTCATAATACAGCCCATAGTCCAAAAAGTCAAAATATTGAGATAGGTATGCTAAAATCTCCCACTATGATTGTGAAACATTCATCTATATCTTTTAGCAGTTCTGTCAAATTTTGCTTTATCTTTTTGAGGCTACATTATCGGAGAAGGCAATGGCACCCCACTCCAGTACTCTTGCCTGGAAACTCCCATGGATGGAGGAGCCTGGTAGGCTGCAGTCCATGGGGTCGCTAAGAGTTGGACTCGACTGAGCGACTTCACTTTGACATTTCACTTTCCTGCATTGGAGAAGGAAATGGCAACCCACTCCAGTGTTCTTGCCTGGAGAATCCCAGGGACAGGGGAGCCTGACGAGCTGCTGTCTATGGGGTTGCACAGAGTCGGACATGACTGAAGCGACTTAGCAGGGCTTCCCTGATTGCTCGGTGGGTGAAGAATCCGTCTGCAATGCAGGAGACACAGGAGATGCAAGTTTGATCCCTGGGTTGGGAAGATCCCCTGGAGGAGGAAATGGCACCCAACTCCAGTATTCTTGNGAGCTGCTGTCTATGGGGTTGCACAGAGTCGGACATGACTGAAGCGACTTAGCAGGGCTTCCCTGATTGCTCGGTGGGTGAAGAATCCGTCTGCAATGCAGGAGACACAGGAGATGCAAGTTTGATCCCTGGGTTGGGAAGATCCCCTGGAGGAGGAAATGGCACCCAACTCCAGTATTCTTGCCTGGAAAATTCCATGGACAGAGGAGCCTGGCGGGCTATAGTCCATGGAGCCACGTGGGCTGCAAACAGTCGAACATGACTGAGCATCTGGCACATCTCCGTTTTATAGTTATACAAGATGTTCGTTTAACATCTCAAACAATAAACACCAGTTCCAATCATGTCCTCTTTCTTTATATGCTGTTTTTGTCAGTTATTTTCACTGTAATTTTGTTTTATTTTCTTGCCATAAGATATTGTTCTTTGATATTTATTTGGTTTTTATGATACAGCCCATAGTTCAAAAGTAAAAAACAACATTAAAGGGGAAGTTTAATAAAAATTCTTCCTTTGTTTCTGACTACAACCCACCTCCTTACCTCTCCAAAGAGAAGATTTTTATAATCTAGTATTTCTTAATATTTGTACAAACAGCTATAAATATAAATTCTCATTTTTTGACTTTCATATATAACTGCCAGCATATTGTAAAATGCTTGTGTATTTTGATTTTTAAGTTTAACAGTATACCTTAGAAATGATTCATATTAATACGTGGTTGCTGTCATTTAGTCACTAAGTCATGTTCAACTCTTTGTGACTCTATGGACTGTAGCCTGCCAGGCCCCTCTGTCCAAGGGATTTCCCAGGCAAGAATATTGGAGTCCTTCTCCAGGGACTCTTCCTGACCCAGGAACTGGACCCAGGTCTCCTACATTACAGGCAAATTCTTTACCACAGAGCCACCTGAGAGGCCCATAAATACATAGAGATTGTCATTATTCATTTATATACCTGCACAATATTCTACTGTTTGGGTGTACAGTAATTAATTTAACAAGGTCTTTATCATGGGCAACTTGGGTTGTCTCTAATCTTTTCCTAATACAAACAATGAAGCAATAAATACTCTATATGTGAAAACTATCTTTTTATAGGAGGGCAATTAAATCTGGACTGAGGTTCGTGACATTGTGCAGGAGACAGGGATCAAGACCATCCCCATGGAAAATAAATGGAAAAAAACAAAATGGCTGTCTGGAGAGGACTTACAAATAGCTGTGAAAAGAAGAGAAGCGAAAAACAAAGGAAAAAAGGAAAGATATACATATCTGAAGGCAGAGTTCCAAAGAATAGCAAGAAGAGATAAGAAAGCCTTCTTTAGCGATCAATGCAAAGNTTCACTTTCACTTTTCACTTTCATGCCTTGGAGAAGGAAATGGCAATCCACTCCAGTGTTCTTGCCTGAAGAATCTCAGGGACAAGGGAGCCTGGTGGGCTGCCATCTATGGGGTCGCACAGAGTTGGACACGACTGAAGCGACTTAGCAGCAGCAGCAGTAGCAGCAGGGTGGGAGCGAGGTCCAAGAGGGAGGGGATATATGTATACTCATAACCGATTCACTTCATCATATAGCAGAAACTAACACAACATTGTAAAGCAATTATACTCCAATTTAAAAAATTTTTTAAAAGGAAAAAGATAAAATGAGGATGATTCCATATGAGCCTTATCAATTTGATTTCATGGAAATTACATGTAGAAAGTGTCTGAATTTTATGTACACTAAAAAAAAATCATCGATATTAAAAGCACTGAATTCTCTGCCATTTTTTTATTTAATAGTGAAAGAAATGAAAATTTCAGTGCTTTCATCTCTACAACTCCAGAAAGGAAAGAAAAATAAATCACGTAGAAACGGTTTGCTGTGGTGGCTGCGGTCAGCCATTAGCCCCAGGAATTAAATTCAAGGATATGTATGACCTACTTTTTGAATCACTGCAGCCCAAGCAGTGCTGTTTCTCATGTTCTCTTCCTGAGAACTCAATGTCCAAGCAGAGGCTGTGTGGTTTTCCATAAAGAGGTGGGTAAAATTTCTCTGGAAATTCTGGAAACCTTTCCAAGTGTGCAGCACAAGCTATGAGAATGATGGAGACAGGCTGTCATGCAAACTCATGCAAGTCTGCTCTCTCAGTCTTGCAGCCTGAGCCTGGGGGAAGTTCTTGCCTCCATACGTGCTCATCTCTCTGACACTCACTGACAAGAATTAGATCCCATTCAGCCAGAAAAATGGACTCTGACTCTCTCTCAAACACCATTATTTCACTGAGAATTTGTTGTTCTGTCCCTCAGTTGTGTCCGACTCTTTGGACACAAGAGTCGGGGTATGCCAACCCCATCAACTGCAGCATGCCTGGCTTCCCTGTCCTTCACCATCTCCTGGAGCTTGTTCAAACTCATGTCCATTGAGTCAATGATGCCATCCAACCATCTCATCCTTTGTCATCCCATTTCTCCTCCTGCTTTCAATACTTCCCAGCATCAGGGTCTTTTCCAGTGAGACAGTTCTTCACATCAGGTAGCCAGAGTATTGGAGCTTCAGCTTTAGCTGAATATTCAGTGAATATTCATGATTGATTTCCTTTAGAATTGGCTGGTTTGATCACCTTGCAGTCCAAGTGACTCTCAAGAGTCTTCTCCAACACCACAGTTTGAAAGTATCAGTTCTTTCGTGCTCAGCCTTCTTTATAGTCCAACTCTCACATCCATAACTGACTACTGGAAAAACCATAGCTCTGATTATGGGTTTTTATGGCTGGCCATTCATGGAGAATGGCCAGGCACTTAAAAGGATGAAATTATGCCATTTGCAGCAACATGGATAGACCTAGAAATTATCATACTAAGTGAAGTAAGTCAGAAAGAGAAAGACTAATATCATATGATTTTGCTTATATAGGGAATTAAAAATGATGCAAATGAACTTCTCTAGACAACAGAATAGACTCAGAGACATAGAAAAGAAACTTACAGTTCCCAAAAGGGAAGGAGAGGGTAGGGATAAGTTAGGAGCTTGGGGTTAAAAGATTCATGCTACTATATATAAAATAGATAATCAACAAGGTCCTACTGTATAGACAAGGAAATATATTCAGTATCAATAAACCATAATGGAAAAGAAAGAAAAAAAAGAGTGGAGTCATGCCAGTATGGGCAGTGGGTTCAAGAGGGAAAAGAAATATTTTCAACTGTGCTTGTGCCCCTTGACAACTGAGAGGTCAAATCTCAGCCACAGATGATAGTTCCTTGTGAGATCATGTGCAGTGCAAAGTGGTGGAAGAAATCGTTGTTGAGTGTGTCTTTCTAGCTCCCTGATCTTGTTTCTGGAGGCTTTTTACAGAGATGATCTCATCAGGGCTGGGCCTGCGGGAGGTGAATGAAGTGCATTGTGCCAGTGCAGGGGTGGATCCTGTACTTAGAATTTGGAAATTTTGCTCTTTTTTCTTTGCATGAATATTGCTCTAAGAAATATTGCTGTGGTTGAATAGTGTCTCTTCAAATTCAGAACCTCAGAAGATGACCTTATTTGGAAATCCATAGAGTCTATGCAGATGTAATTAGTTACAATAAGATCATACTAGATTTGGGTGAATTCTAAGACCAATGGCTGGTGTCCTTATGAGAAGGCCATCACGTCTATGTGAGATTCAGAGACTCAAAGGGAAGACATCCATGTGAAAGCAGAGGTGGGAGGGACCGCAGCTACAAGCCGAGGGATGCCCAAGACCACCTGCAGCCAACAGAAGCTAGGAAGAGGCAAGGGAGAATTTAGGGGAGCATGGATCTGCTGACACCTTGACTTCTGTCTTCTAGTGTCCAGAACTGAGACAGAATAAATTTCCATTATTTTGAGCCACTCAGTTGTAATACTTTGTTATGGCAGTGCTAGGAAACTAACACAATTGCATTAAAGTATTTATCTGACTACTGAGGTTTTGTGTGCCCCCTTAAATATTGATTCTAGTCTGTGAGTCTGTTTCTGTTCTGCTCTAAATAAATTCATTTGTATCATTTTTTAGATTCCACATATCAGTGGTATATGATTGATACTAATGTAAATTTATTTTAACCTCTGGTTGGTGAAGTCAACATATCCAAGCCATAGATGTGCCCAGTGGCATTCATTCATTCATTTAACAAATACTAGGTACGAGCAGTGTCAGAAACTGTGCTGAGTGACAATGCTGAAACACAGAATCTCTGCAGTGAGAAGGGAATATAAGAGACAGACACAAGCACCACAGAAAGAGATGGCATAGAGTGGGGTCCACAGTCCCCCAGAGGTTTTCATCTGCAAGGATCTTTCCAGGCCTTTCGCAAAACACTCCCTGGACCTTGTCCTTCTCATCCACAGGACAAGAGATGGAGCTGTGGGAGAGTTTCCTTTGCCTTGTTCCCTCCCTCCTGCTTTCTGATAGGTGTGGTCCTCCTGGTGGTGTGCCAGAACCTCCTCTCTCTTGGCCACAGTTGTGAGTGAAAAGGGCAAGCCCATAATGATGTCAAAACAAACATCCAGAGCCAAGACACCCACGCCAGGGTTCAGAAAGCACATTGTCAAAATAAAACTAAGAATACACATTTCTCTTGGTATGAGGGAGTATGGATAGGGAACCTCAGTGGGGCTCAGGTTGAAGCCACTGAGCATGTGCCAATTGTAAGAGGATAAATCAGATCTCTGTTGGTTTCGAGAGCCAGTTGGACAGGATAGGTAAGAAAGAAACAGGTTGATGGTCCCAGGAGCCTGGGATTTACAGGTGGTGCCATAGTGGAAGAAGAACATCAGGGGAAAGAGAGATGGGCAGTGACTCTGGTACATAATTTTCCCAGCTGGAGAAAACTCAGCCTTCTTGGAAACAGCTGTATGTAAAACCATTTGCCTTAGTGATGCAGGTTAAAAATAGTGGTAATTGCCAGCTGCCTGAGTGTGGCCAATTATTACCATTATTATAGCTGGACTGGAAATTAACCCATTGTGTATGGAATGCACAACACATCCACACTTGTTTCAGGCCAGCTGGTTTGCAAAACACTAGCGTTAGTGTGGTTGGTGTTTTCTTGGAAGAACTCAAAGCAGGGAAGGAGGGAGTGGGAGGGATGGTACTAGCTGTAGCCTTTGATTTTTCCAAGCTCTGTGGCAGCTCTTTTTTTTCTTTTAATTTTTTTTTTTATTGGAGTATAGTTGCTTTACAATGTCGTATTAGTGTCTGATGTACAAACAAAGCGAATCAATTATACATATACCCCCTTTCTTTTTAGATTTCCTTTCCATTTAGGTCACTACAGAGCACTGAGTAGAGTTCCCTGTGCTATACAGTAGGTTCTCATTCATTATCTATTTTATACATGGTAGAGTATGTGGGTCAATCCCAACCCCCCAATTCATCCCATCCCCCACAAGTTGATCTGTATCTCTATTCCTGCTTTGCAAATAAGTTCATCTATACCATTTTTCTTGGAGAAGGCAGTGGCACCCAACTCCAGTACTCTTGCCTGGAAAATCTCATGGATGGAGGAGCCTGGAAGGCTGCAATCCATGGTGTCGCTAAGAGTCGGGGACGACTGAGCAACTTCACTTTCACTTTTCACTTTCATGCATTGGAGAAGGAAATGGCAACCCACTCCAGTATTCTTGCCTGGAGAATCCCAGGGATGGGGGAGCCTGGTGGGCTGCCGTCTGTGGGGTCACACAGAGTCGGACACGACTGAAGTGACTTAGCAGCAGCATACCATTTTTCTAGATTCCACGTGTAAGCAATATTAGACAACATTTACGTTTCTCTGTCTGACTTACTTCACTCTGACAGTCTCTGGCTCTCTCCATGACTCTGCAAAGGGAACTATCTTATGTTTTAGGGTTGAGTAATATTCCATTGTATATATGTACCACATTCTCTTTATCCNGCATACCATTTTTCTAGATTCCACGTGTAAGCAATATTAGACAACATTTACGTTTCTCTGTCTGACTTACTTCACTCTGACAGTCTCTGGCTCTCTCCATGACTCTGCAAAGGGAACTATCTTATGTTTTAGGGTTGAGTAATATTCCATTGTATATATGTACCACATTCTCTTTATCCATTCCTATGTTGATGGACATTGATATTGCGCCCTTGTTCTAGCTATTGTAAATAGTGGTGCATATATGGTTCCAAATTAAGATTTTCCCTGATATATGCTCCAAAATGGGATTGCAGGTTCACATGGTAATTCTATCTTTTGTTTTTAAGGAACTTCCATATTGTTCTCCTTAGTGACTGTACCAATTTACATTCCCACCAACAGTGTAGGAGGGTTCCCTTTTCCGCATACCCTCTCTAGCATGTATTGTTTGTAGATTTTTTTGATGATGGCTATTCTGTGTCATTTCTAAAGTCTAAAGCTAGGAGAAGCTGTGCCAAGGGGCTGAGTGGCTTTGCCCTTCCTGGTGAAGCGGCATTCAGACTCACCATCGTGATGTGTTTACCTGCTCTCTAGGGGTGATGGGGACATGGTTGTGATGGTGAGACCTGTGTGTTATAGAGGGTGTGAAGAGGTCAGAGGTCTCTGAGAACTCCCAGCTGACTGAAATTCTGAGGCTCACTTAGAAGGCTTGTAAATCAGATCTAATGGGAAGACACTGCCCTGAACAAAATGGTCAGGGGGAAATAAGGGATTAGGATTAGGCCTGCAAGTTGCCCAGGATGCAAAATATAAGGAGGCTCTCACTCCCAGCTTCACACAAGTACAGTGTTAGCACTTGTATGAACCTAAGAGTGAGAGCCTCCTTAAATTTTGTGCCCTGGTCCCAGTACTGCTATCTGGTACTTTTCTTAATCTGAGGAGAAACGTGAGCATGATGCCTGTGATGGGAGTGACCTAGAAAGGAGCTCAGGAAAATGGAGGCTTTTGTGGCAACAGTTGGTTGCCTCCTTCAAAGTTCATTTCTCCTTCCTTCTTAGGAATAGGAGCCTGATTTTACTTAAGGGGATGAGCTATGGACCTAGTTTAATAAAAGCACATAAAAGAAGATTTCCCTGGTGCCCTTGTACCTTACAGCTTGGTCATGAAACAGTTCTCCTCCTTGAAAGAGAAGTATAAATGCATGTCATGTGGGCAGCCCAGTCTGCTTAAAAGGAGCTGATTAAACCAGACAAGGCTCTTTCTTTCCTCTTTTTTTTGCCATTTTGACTTTTCTCCTCCTTCTAGCCTAAAAGTCAGAAGCTCTAAGAGCATTTTGAATCATTAGGTGACCTTGAGAATGGAAGCCTTAGGCAGACAAGGTAGGATAAGAAATCTGGGTCCTTAGTGCCAGTGTGGAGCTGTTAGTGATGCTGTTATTAAATCTCATATGAGACAGGTCTTTATAGATAAGGAAGCATGAAGCTGAGGGATAAAGTAACTGGCTTCACATCCTTTTCCTAAGAAAGGCCAAAGAGGACTTGAGACTCAGAACCATCTGATTACAAACCTATGTTCTTAGCTACTGCCTCATTCTACTATGAGCCAGGGGTGCTTGTGGTCAACCTTTGGGAAATAAGTTGTACAGGGGCCTGTTTGGGGTGGGACTAGAGGTCAGCCCCTTTCCTGATACAGCGGGAAGGTTTCTGCCAAGTTCCCCTGAGTGGCGTGTGCTACCCGGATCTAAAGCCTGATCACTGGCTCTGCAGTCCCACCGCTGCCTCCACAGGCCAGGCCTAAGGATCAGCTTTCCTGCTGGGACCTTTGAGCTCTCAGCTTCCAGAGCGCCAGCTTCACTGCACTGGTCGATCTGCCCAGCCAGGACGGAAACACTCCATAGGGCTTGTTTTTCCAACCTCCACATGCTCAGTCAGATTAGGTTTCCATGAAATATGTATGCTTTTTCCTATGGTTCTGGGAAGTCTATGCCTGCCAGGATCAGCTGGGTGGGCTGATAAGTCCGGCTGAGGAGAGCTACTTTTTTATTTAGCTGTTTGTCCTCCACCAACAGTCAGACAGCAAAGAATCTGTCTGCGATGCAGGGGACCCAGGTTTGGGTCGGGAAGATCCCCTGGAGTTGGGCATGGCTAACCCCTCCAGTATTCTTGCCTGGAGAATTCCAAGGACAGGGGAGCCTGGTGGGCTACAGTCCATGAGGTTCCAAAGAGTTGGATACACTTTCACTTCATTAAGGGGCTGGAGTATCTTCATGTTTTGAGGGCAGCTTGGGATCAGAAAGGCTGCCCACCAACTGGTTCTGTGGGTGGCAGGGCAGGTACAGTGGATTGTTCTCAGGCAAATCATTCAGTCGAGTGGCAGGACAGGGCCTATCTGGTGTGACATGAGGCCCCTGGTTCTACCATGCTGCCCTCAAACTTCCCACTTGTCTCCAACCCCAGAAATTCTACCAATAGCAGAGATGTATATCTTTCATCTTGAAACCTGTGAGACCTTCAGCAGGTTTCCCAACCCAACTGAAAATTTGAATTCTGTTTAGGGTTAGGGTTGTGGCTATCTTAGGATTCAGCCTTGCCTAATCAAGTGGAGAGCTGATGGTGGGGTGCCATGAAAGGCCACAGGCAGGGGTTGGGGGTGGGTTGCCACTTATATGAAAAATAAAGGAGTTTGTGGGGAAGGATCTTAGGGTTAGAGAAGAGAAAGTTAAAGCCATACTTTCGTTCAAAAGGTAAGGAAGGGGATGAAGGTGAGGTGGGGCAAGCTCTTTTTCCACCAGCAGCAGCAGCCATGGTAAAGGATTTGGTGCCAGCCACATGAGCTGTGTGTGTGTGTGTGAGAGAGAGAGAGAGAGAGAGTTGGACCATAAAGAAGGCTGAGCACCAAGAATCGATATCTTTGAACTGTGATGCTGGAGAAGACTCTTGAGAGTCCCTTGGACTGCAAGGAGATCAAACCAGTCAATCCTAAAGGAAATCAGTCTTGAATATTCATTGGAAGGACTGATGCTGAAGCTGAAACTCCGATACTTTGGCCACCTGATGTGAAGAGCTGACTCACTGAAAAAGACCTTGATGCTGGGAAAGACTGAGGCCAGGAGAAGAAGGAGGAGAGAGGATGAGACAGTTGGATGGCATCAATGACTCAGTACACACGAGTTTGAGCAAACTCTGGGAGACAGCGAAGGACAGGGTAGCCTGGCGTGCTGTAGTCTACAGAACTGCAGAGTCGAACATGACTTAGCGATTGAACAATAACAACTACACATGAGCTGTGTTCCTGCCTTCTTGTGGAAGCTTCATGCTGCTCTGTATCAGCCCCATTAGCTCCAGGTGATGCACTGACTGAAGCGTGGGCCACGGTGCTGGATATCCCTGGACTCTGTACCCTGGCGCAGCTTTAGGGGCATCAGTGGCGGTGTCAGCACTGGGGGACAGCCACCCCAGCAGACATAAGCAGCGCAGCTGCCCCTTCTGTCGCTAGCACTGGGGGGTTGCTTAATTTTAGGTGTCACCTTGTCTAGGCGATGGTGGGAGATTGGGAAAAAGCAGGTTGCTTTTCTTAATGTGTGTGGGCCTTAGCCAATCAACTGAAGACCTGAGTTGAATAAAAACGCTGACCTACCCATAACTTGAGAGAGAATTCTGCTTCCTGCGCCTTTCAAACTGGGACGTCAGCTCTTCCTGGTTCCACGGACTCTGGATTTTGACACTTGTCAGACTCCAGAATTGTGTGTGTCAACTCCTTATAATAACTCTTTTCATTTATATCTATACCTATACCTAAAGCTAATCTCCTAATGATGCTTTGAAAAACCCTTAACTGTCCAGAAACATCACCACGGGGGCCCAAAATAAAGGTTTACCTTTAACCTCATCACACCTGTCATGGAGTAGCCAAACCACCTGGGGAAGCTGAGTGAACTGAGAAACACATGTGGAAATTTCTAGAATTATCTGCCTAGATCTTTAGACAGAATGGTTTATTTCCTTAGAGTGAGTGAGCGCTTAGAGGATGTCACCAAAGAGATACACTTGTGAGGCCTTGTGGTAGGCTGAATAATGGTCCCCTAAGGATGAGCATAGGCTTCCCTGGTGGCTCAGATGGTAAAGAATCCACCTGTAATAAGGGAAACCTGGGTTCAATCCTTGGGTTGGGAAGATCCCCTGGAGGAGGGCATGGCAACCCACTCCAGTATCCTTGCCTGGAGGATCTCCATGAACAGAGGAACCTGGTGGGCTACATTCCATGGGGTCACAAAGAGTTGGACACAACTGAGTGACTGAGCACAGCACAGCACAAGGATGACAATGACCTAATGCTCAGAACCTATGACTGTGTTACCTTTCATGGCAATAGGGACTTTGTGGTGAGTAAACTGAAGGTTTTGAAATGGGGAGTTTGTCCTGGATGGTCCAGGCAGGCTCAGTGTAACTGGGATGGTCTTCATAAAGAGGTAGAGAGGATTGGAGAAGAGGATGAGAGATGCGAAGGTGTTAGTAGCAGTTGCAGTGGTGTGCTTTACAGATGGAGGAAGAGGTCACGAGCCAAAGATGCTGCTGATCTCCAGAAGATGGAAAAGGCAAGAGAGACGAATAGCTGGAAAACACATTACTGTCCCTGAGAAGGGTGGGGCATGAAGACATCAGTTGAGCGGAAGGCAAGCCTGTCTCCACACAAGTAGGAAGGCAGGCCCCGAGGACAGTTCCCCAAACTGCACAGACTGATGTACTGACAGCACACAGCAGCTGAACTGACCCTGGAACTAGCTTCCCCAACCGTCTTATTACATTACAAAAACATATGCACCCTTCTGGGTGAGGTCATCGTTTAAGAGGGTTTTCTGATGTGACAGCCAGGTGTATCTGAACAGACCCAAATCTTGGCTGAGTCTCCTGGGGGCATCTCAAAATATTGGGTGGGGGCTGGGCATTTTTTAGACACAAAGGTTTGCAATGTATTTCCCTTGTGCATAAGGTGGGTGCATCCCATGGGAGAGAAGGGTATGGAGACCCTCTTGCTGCCCCAGGATTTTGCTTTGTTTAATGGTAGCACAGTACTAGACAAGGTGATCTGAAGGCTTTGATGTGTGGTGCAGATGACCCGAGATGGTTTCTACCGGGAAGTAATAGTAGAGGGAGAGAGTGCTGCCCAGCCAGCACACAACAAGGAGGGGTGTAATTGTTGCTGGGGAGTGAGGCTGTGGTTCTGTTTTTTTTCTCTCTCTCTCCCATCTTATAGTTTTTCTAAGTTTGGCTTGGCTGTCCAAATAATCTGATTTTCACATTCTGTCTTTGTGTTTGCTTTAACTATTTTTAGATCCTTAGTTGGCAGCTGCTCTTCCCCCAAATACTTGAAGAACTTCCAATTTCACAGTCAGATGAGGCAAAGTTGAGGTGGCTGGGAAGAAACCCCTTCTCACTGCCGCCTTCCTGAGTCACCAGGACGCGGTGACCTGGACTCAGCAGGGCATGCACTGGCCCGCAGTTGGCGTCGTCTGTGGGAAAGCTCCAAAGGAGGCTTTCTCACATGACCAGAGAGCTCTGGTCACCTCCTGTGAATGCAATTCATGGCAACATTTTGAGGGCAGCCCTAGAAGTCCTTCCCTGGGAGAACTTACACTAGCTTTTCTAAGGTTCTGTTTGCCAGAATGGGAAAAAGTAGGATATCTGATGGCAAACTTCTATGGCAAATGCGTGGGTTTTAAACTCAGCTGAGATTTCAGTACGACTTTCTGATCCCTCAGTCATTCCCTGGGTATTTCTTCTCTAAATCCTGACATTGCTTGGTGACCACCTGGGTTCAAATCCTGGCTTTGCCACTTTCCTCCATGTGACCATACCTCTAAGCCTCAGTCTTCTCTTCTGTAAAATGGATGTGATGATAATAGTGTCTCCCTCCTGGACTTGTGGGGAGGATTAAATGAGTCAATATATATAAAACACAGACGGCAGTGCCTGACACATAACACACTATGGAGGTGTTAGCTGTGTTCTCAGGCAATGATGTTGCTGTGTTGCTGTCTCGTGACTGAGGAAATAGAGGCCTCTACTACCAATGATCTCAGCTCTGTTCCATTTCAAAAATTGACATTTCCAGTTCAAATCTTATATTCTGTGTATGTTAATTTTACAATTGACAAACCACATCAACACTTTGCCTTGGATTATTTTTAATTGATTGAGTACCCAATAAAACCTGAGTCATCTGAAAAAAATTTGGTATTTCATGAATTTTTATCCTCTTCTTGTTGATCTCAAAGGACAAACGACCCCTCCTCTTTGCCAGTACTAACCCTTCTGCCTGTGGGCTTGATCACTGCTCTTGTCTTTAAGTCTGGGTCTCCAGGTCTTTCCCATCTTGGGTTACTCCTTCTCTTCATGGCTGTACTTCTTAATTTCAAAGGAAGNAAAGGACAAACGACCCCTCCTCTTTGCCAGTACTAACCCTTCTGCCTGTGGGCTTGATCACTGCTCTTGTCTTTAAGTCTGGGTCTCCAGGTCTTTCCCATCTTGGGTTACTCCTTCTCTTCATGGCTGTACTTCTTAATTTCAAAGGAAGTCCTGAGTAAATTACTTTCATAGTAGGATAAAATATAAATAAATTTAAAAAATCAACCATAATCTCACTGAACTGGCCCCCTCTCCAACTTAAAGGTTATGAGTGGTTCTTCCCACTCATATCAAGTGGTCTTTCTAGGTGTCTGTTTCATCACATCATCCCCCTGCCTCCAATGGTCTCCACTTTCCACAGAAGAATATTCATCTTCAGGTTGCTCCTGGAGCTCTTTGTCATCCACCTTCCCATCCTCCTCTCCTGCCCAGGAGGCCTTTGTGAGCCCCCAACCTTTGTTCCAACTTGTTTCTCTACCTTGTAAAAGTCTACTGGTGATTCAGCTCCACAATGGATGTTGTCTGTTGGGTAAAGCCTTCCTTTCCTATCAGCAGTCAGCAGTGCTGGCTGCCTCTGTACTTGGTCGCATTGTGTTCAAGCCTCTCATGAAGCGCTTATCACACATTACCACCCGTGCAGGTGCATATTTACACGATTCTTTAGATTCATGGCGTTTGGCTGTTGTGTGATTCTCTCTCACTCAGCACTCCTGGAGATGGCTGAAATATCAGCAGGGAGTTCTCCCTCAAAGTTGCACGCATAGGCATTTAGCTTACTTTTGGAAGCAGCGTGCTACAAACAGTCCTAGATCTCCATCTGCAACTGGAGGAGGGCATTTTAGGGGCTTGTCTTATGAGCACCCCTGCCAGGTGTATCTTTTGGTGGTTTCTTCAGGAGACATGGGTAACTCATCTATGTCAAGGTTTCTGCTGTGCATTTGCCTTCCTGAGTTATCTAGAATCTGCTCATCACTGAACTTTGAGTCAGGGGTTCTCAATGGCAACCCACTCCAGTGTTCTTGCGTAGAGAATCCCAGGGATGGAGGAGCCTGGTGGACTGCCGTCTGTGGGGTCGCACAGAGTCAGACATGACTGCAGTGACTTAGCAGCAGCAGCAGCAGACTTCAGCAGATGTCAGAGTCACTTGACAGTGGAGGTGAGGGCTGGTTAGAGGAAGGTGAAGAGGGGGAAGGAGAAAAAGGATGTGTTAAAATGCAGATGGTGATGGCCCCACCTCCAGGGTTTATGATTCTCAGAAGGTCCCAGATGGGGAACTCAAATATGCATGTCAACTAAGGCCCCAGGAGAGGCTGATGCTGCTGGTCTGGGGGCCATACCTGGAAAACCTGTGTTCTGAGAGAGGGACTAGCCTAGACCCTGCTTCCCTCCACGGTCAGCGCCCTATACTTTCCTTCTGTCTCAATGGCAATGGCCACAGGTTTTTCCTCTGCTTATTACCACCACTACTTGTGACTTCCAATCATTTTATATCCATTCCTTGCTTTTCTCTGGCCCTCTTTTCTTTCTTCAACATGCCTATTATGAACACCCAAAGGACAAAGATTATGCCAGTGAGGTTTTTATATCCTCATTGTCCACAATGAGCAACACACACTAGGTACTTGAATAAACTTGAGAATAATTGAGGTGGGTGTCTGGTCCTGGCCCTGCTATTGGACTTTGTTCTTTTGGCAGTGAGTTAAATACTCTCCCATCCATTTCTATTGTTGGTAAAATGAAGTGAATGGTGTTTGATAGTAGATATGCATTAGAGAATTGGGTACAAAAACAAGTCTGCCTAGGAAGAAGGTGAATTAATAACCTGTTAATCAATCAGGTGGAGGCAGTGTCCACTGGTGACGTTAGAGGTGGTCGTGCTGGGCAGCCGAGAGCCCAGGTGGCCTGCAAACTGTTTCCCGGGCAGGCTGGTTCCAAGATTTGTTCCTTAATGTTCTCCACAGGAACACAAGCTACTGCAGCATCCATGAGAAGAATTTTCCCTGAAGAATTTCAGTTTGGGAAAAGAAATAAGGAAATGTGAGCCTTTACACAGCTGCTCTGGCCTAACACTTCATAGGATAGTAATATAAAAGTTGACTTTAAAAAATAATAATGTCTACTTTTTTCTGACTTAAAAAATTAATTTACATTTTTCAGGATACAAAATGTATCCTGAAGGACATAACTTATCTACAACCTTCATACCCAGAAATTACCTGCATTTACATGTTGAATTATTTTCTTCCTTTCAGTGTCTTTTTTGACCTTGTGCGTGCATGCACGTGTGTGTGTGTGTGTGTGTGTGTGTGTGTGTGGGAGGGACAGAATATTTTATGGAGTTTTAGTCTTTATATATTATGTGTCTTACTTTAAAAAATTAACCTTGCATTATAAACATTTCTCTGTCATCTGTCAATCTTCAAAAACATAATTTTTAGGGATTTCCTTGGCAATCTAGGGAGCATGGGTTTGATCCCTGGTCAAGGAGATAGGATCCCACATGCCAAATGGTGTGACCAAAAAAATACTNATATATTATGTGTCTTACTTTAAAAAATTAACCTTGCATTATAAACATTTCTCTGTCATCTGTCAATCTTCAAAAACATAATTTTTAGGGATTTCCTTGGCAATCTAGGGAGCATGGGTTTGATCCCTGGTCAAGGAGATAGGATCCCACATGCCAAATGGTGTGACCAAAAAAATACTCATAATTTTTAATCTTTATTTTTTAATTACAAAAAATTATAGTAAGTAAACCCAAGGATTCACAATTATATATAGTAGAAAAAAGAAATTTTCTCTTCTCTAAATTCATTCCCTAAAAAAACCCACTGCCAACAGCTTGAGACTTTTTATTCCAGGCATAGTCAGTAATTTAAAGTTTAAAGAAAATAAACAAATGAGTTTATATCATTCTGCCACTTGCTCTTAAAAAAGATTTAGCATTTTGTAGCCACTTCTTTTATTAAAAAAAAAAAGTGAAAACGTGATTTTTTTTGCTAGCTATTCCAAGATTCTATTATTGAACACTCCCATTGTTTGGTATTTTCAATATTCTAAAGAATACTGAGAACACCCTAATATAGACGTCTTTGTCTCTGGGAGGTAGTGAGTGAGTGAAGGTCACTCAGTCGTGTCCAACTCTGAGACCCCATGGACTATACAGTCCATGGAGTTCTCTAGGCCAAAATACTGGAGTGGATAGCCTTTCTGCAGGGGATATCCCCTTCTGCAGGGGATATTTCCAACCCAGGGATCGAACCTAGGTCTCCCACATTGCAGGTGGATTCTTTACCAGCTGAGTCACAAGAGAACCCTCAAAATACTGGAGTGGGTAGCATATCCCTTCTCCAGTGGATCTTCCTGACCCAGTAATCAAACTGGGGTCTCCTGCATTGCAGGTGGATTCTTTACCAACTGAGGTATGAAGGAAGCCCCCATGGGAGGTAGGAGATTTTTAATGGCACTTGTATGATAAGCAAGTCAGTATCAAGGATTCAGTCTTCAAATAGGGCTCTTGACTTTGGTCTCACCTTGACTCTTGACCTCACCCCTCACTCTTACCAATGTCTCAAGGACCTTTGGGGTTGAGTGCTGTGTGCAGGGTGGATCACTGAACTCTGGGTCCCTTACTTGGTCCTTCAGGTAACGCTTAAGGTGGCATTTTCCCAGAAGAAGGAAATGTTTTGAAAAATTCAGAGCAGCATAAATG
This sequence comes from Neotragus moschatus, assembly GCA_006410615.1. Taxonomy (NCBI): domain Eukaryota; kingdom Metazoa; phylum Chordata; class Mammalia; order Artiodactyla; family Bovidae; genus Neotragus; species Neotragus moschatus. The sequence goes on along the minus strand of SJYA01000399.1, from coordinate 1,427,755 downwards.
TCCTGGAAGGTAAGAGGGTTCTTATCATTCATCCCTGTGAATACCCAGGGTCAGGGTTCAGGGGTGAATCCTCCTTCCCTCTTCACCCCCTCAATCGGAAGTCTTCTAGCTCCAACTCTGCTCCTGAAACCCACTAGAACAAACAGTTTTTATATATGATGCTGAAAACTCAGCTTCTCTGTACAGCAGTGCCAAATCAAATCTCAGAGATGGAGTCCTGGGTGAGGTAAAAGCTTTATCGCTTTGCCAGGCACTGGGCGACACAGTGGACTCATGCCTTCAAAACCATCAGTCCCCACTCTGGAAACATAAGGAGAAGTGTTATGGTAAATAAGGGCATGATCAGTTTCTGGACATTTCTTCTGATGGGTTAGTAGTGAGGTAAGTGGGAGTCAGCATCAACCTTCAAGTCCAACTGGTCTGGGTCTGCACGCTTGTGGACAGGATACCATTAACTTCTCCCACCTAGAGGGGATTTCAGGATCTGTAAAATAGCTCAAAGATATTGTTGTATGTATTGATGGGGAAACAGGACCTTGCCCCAAGGCTGCTCTTGACTGTTTGTTTCTCCCCAGTCTTGCATCACTTCCCTTCCCTAATTAACAACTCTTTGAATCTGCCTATTGGAACTCAGGAAGGGTCATGGAGGATGAGAAAAGGCTGTTTCCTATAATCAAAAAGATGGGGGACACAGAAAGGCCTTTGTGCCCAGGAACCCCACAGGGTTCTACATGGTATCAGATAGAAACTTCTGAAGTTATCAGGATGATTAAATGTGGAGGACAATGTTACTGGTCTTCCTGGAAAGTCAGATTCACTGCTGTTGTAGGGGAGGGGTGGGATTTTGAGAGAAAGCTCTCAAGACAATGGATAGCAGAGCTGAAGTCTTTTGAAAGGGACTACGTAGACCCTTCTTGGATGAAACCAGAAATACATGCAGTTTTACATGACAGGAATATGTGCTTCTTGGTGAAAGACTAGAGCGGGTTCACAGGTCACTGGGAATGAGCAGGAAATCACCTCCTCCAAAGATGCACAGAGATAAGGGAGGAATCCTGAGCCCTTGAGGAATACAGCGGATGTGTGATTATTCCAGGCCTGGGACACAGTTCAAAGGTCTTGGCAGCCATTTCTCATTTCCTCCAGCATTATTGCTCTGGAATCATTGCTGTCATAATCCCCTCCCTGAGATGGTGCAGTAGGAGAAAGGATGAGCCTAGAAAGAAAAGAAGCCACAAAAGCACAAAGACTTCTCCTCCAGACCCAGGGTTGGGAGTTTTATGATGGATGGTTATTGTACAGACTGAGGGCTCTTCAGTCTCACAGGGTGTGTACCTGGTGGTCACGTGTCTGATCCTTTGAGCTAGACCTACCAAGCAGGAACCTATGGGACCTTCTAGGGACAGGACCCACACTCACCCCTTGACCACCACTCCCCACCCATGATCTGTCTGCTTCTTGTTTCATGAAAAACTTTAGCCTTCTAGGCCTTCCAAAGAACAAATTTTTTCAGAGAGATGAGAAAATACAGAAACAAAGGAAAACAGTTAAGCAAGACAAAACAATAATAGTTTAGCCATTAGATAAAGTCAAGGACCTTTAGTGCCTCCTCATTGGCTCTTGATAATATTCTGAGTCATATCCTTGAGCTGAAATCTCCACGAGGTGGAAGAAATCAACCGCAAGCACATAGACCCCATACTAGCTGGAACCAGAAGGTTGATGATGCTGACTCCCGATTACCTTACCACCAACCAATCAGAAGAATGGCCAAGAGCTGATCACACATCCTGAAACCCTTCCTATCACCCTGTCTTAAAATATCTTTTCGTAAAAGGGGAAGTTCAGGCCTTTTGAGCATTAGTGGCCCACGCTCCTTGCTTGGCCTTGCAATAAATGCTGCACTTTCCTTCACCACAACCTGGTGTCAGAAGACTGGCTTTGTTTCAGCAGGGTGAGTGGACTCAAGTTTGGTTTGGTAACATATGGGTCAGGATTCAATCAGAGAAACAGAGTCATTGGGAATGAATATCTATACCAGGGACTTCCATGGTTGGACAGTGGATAAGAGTCTGTCTACCAATGCAGGGGAAACAGATTTGATCCCAGAGAGGATTCCATGTGTTGAGAAGCAGCTAAACTCACGCACCACAACTACTGAGCCTTTGCTCTAGAACCCATGAGCTGCAACTGCTGAAGTCCGTGTTCCTATAGCCTGTGCTTCACAACAAGAGAAACTCCTACAATGAGAAGCCTGCAAACCACAGCTAGAAAGTAGCCCCCACTTGCCACAGTTAGAGAAAGCTACATGTAGCTACAAAGATCCAGCACAGAGAAAAACAAAACAAATTAATAAAAAAGAATATCTATCCCAAATCCCTACAACAAAGTATTTGTGTATATTATATATAATATAATGCTTTTATATTATATATTTGCACAGATAGTTCTTACTATTTGTAAGGTCAAATTCCTGCAACAAATCATAGATAGATAGATAGATAGATAGATAGATGTGGTTGGCTAGTAATATTATATGGGGGAGACTATTTATTGGTCTCTATTCACACTATATATTGGTAAGGTCAAACTTCTGAGACACATTATATGCCTATATATGTGACTGTAAAGTAGAAGAGAACAAAGGACAAGCTGGGACCCACAGGATGAGTGGGGTCTCATGAGGATAAACTTAAGCCCATGTCAGTTCTCACTGCCTCTGAACTGGGTGGTGTGAGCACCACCATTAGAAGCTGAGGCTCTTCATCAAGATGTGAAACACACTCCTGGTCCAGGAACTGCACAAGCTGAAGAAGAGTTCAGGAGAAGGCAGAGCAGTTGCAGCCCTGACTTCTTCACACTGAAGAGATGAGCCAGCAGATAAATGAGCACACGTGTGAGCTTTTCAGCACCTGCGGCTCCCATCCCTTCCATCCCCTTCCATCTCCAGCTCCAGTCTCCCACGGGAATATCTCTTGTGGCCCAGCCTAACCAGAAACACTGAGCCAAAAAAGGAAATCTAGCAAATGTAGGGTAGCTTAACCACACTGACATATCACACAGATCCTGGAGTCCGCTTCCTGACCATTTGGCACACATACACACTCCTGAAACCACACTTTTTAATCTCCAAATAAAGAGAGTAGCAAAGTCATCCTTCCACCTACCATAATATGAATATTTAGTATGCAAACAGAAACACTCCAGCCATTTCTCCAAAAAAGAATAGAGTCCTTTCTTTGGTCTTTGGGTAATGTTTCTTCTTCCCCCAGGAGATTCACATACCCTCTTTTACACCCTTTACTTTAAATATTGAGATTAAAATACCGGCAAGGTAGATAAGGCATTCTGTAGGTTCATAGACAGTAGTTTTGGCAGAAGACCTGCAGGGAGGAAAGGCAAATTTCTACTCAGAGTAAGTGACTACTTTTCCATAATATTCCATAAATACCCCATAAATATCCACTGGGAATATTTCCCCTTTCCACTGTCCTTCTGGCCCATCCAAGAGGCAGCCACCTGCTTTCAGGTACAGAATCAACTGTGAACCATACCCAAAAGTTCTGCATTCTTCTCTTCAACCAGTTGTCATAGGGAATATCCTATGAGGCCATAAGTGTGGGTTAAAAGAGAGAAAGTGATGAGAAGATAGAGGAGCTGTGGTGGTGATGGTTTAGTCGCTAAGTCAGGTCTGACTCTCGGGACCCCAGACTGTAGCCTGCCAGGTTCCTCTGTGCATGAGATTCTCCAGGCAAGAATACTGGAGTGGGTTGCCATTTCCTTCTCTAGGGGATCTTCTGACCCAGGAATTGAACCCAGGTCTCCAGCGTTGCAGGTAGATGCTTTACCCACTGATCTATGAGGGAAGCCCTAGAGGAGCTGTAGGGATCTGATTTACTTCTTTGCGCAACTTGAATCTCTAAAACCTGCTTGACTCTGATCAAGCAGGGTACATCATATGTACCACTTCCATATGATAAAGGAATGCTGTTGTGGGTCAAACAACCCTCCTCCCTGCCCCCCTCCCAGTTTACAATGTGTAGCTCAAGTCATATAATCATGTAGTGTCCTATGGTCAGGAGTGGAGAAGGCAATGGCAACCCACTCCAGTACTCTTGCCTGGAACATGCCATGGACAGAGGAGCCTGGTAAGCTGCAGTCCACGGGGTTGCTAAGAGTTGGACACGACTGAGTGACTTCACTTTCACTTTTCACTTTCATGCCTTGGAGAAGGAAATGGCAACCCACTCCAGTGTTCTTGCCTGGAGAATCCCAGGGTTGGGGGAGCCTGGTGGGCTGCCATCTATGGGATCGCATAGAGTCAGACACGACTGAAGCGACTTAGCAGCAGCAGCAGCAGCAGTGTGGTCAGGAGCATTTTGTCTCCATCAGTGCCCAGGGGAAAGCCCAAAGCTATTGTTGTTTCTCAAAGGGAAGTAGTTATCTGCAGAGGATAGCATGACTTTGCTTCCACATCCTAAGAATCTGCCCTGTGAATCACATACAAATGTCTTCCAAAGCCTCCAGACATCATGCCTACCAGCCAAAGCCACTTCAAGCGCGATTGGACCTGTGGGTTCTGTGGTCCAAGTGTCAGAGCAATCAGCTTGGCAGACCTGCTTTAAAGTCTTCTCTTGTTCTGGGACCCACTCAAAACAGGAAGCTGTTTGAATCACTTGGTAAATGGGTATGTGTTGCTTCCAAAATCCAGAGAACCACTATGCAGGATGAGGCAGATATAACAATTTGTTCTTCACATTGAAAGAGATATCACAACATGCCTCAGACAATGAAATTTCATTAAGGTTTTTGTGAAATCTATTTCCCTTACCTTAGATGTTACCTCAGTATGCCGGAAGTTTGCTCACCAGGTTCAATTATTATAATATCATCAATGAAATGGACAAGCACAGTATCTTATGGGATGGAAAGGTGGTCATGTCCCTATGGACTAGATTGTGGAACAGGACTGGAGAGTTTCTACAGCCCTAAAAGAGAACAATGAAGGTGTATTACTGGCCTTGCCAGCTGAAAGTAAACTACTTCTGATGATCTTATTAATAGGTATAGAGAAGGAGGCGTTTGATAGACCAATAGCTGCATACCAGGTGCCAGAGGATATGTTGATCTGCTACAACAACAAAACCACATCTGGAAGAGCAGCTGCAACTAAATATACCACCTGATTAAGTTTAAGGTAATTCAAGTTCCATCTGTTTTCGACACAGGCGAACTATTATAGCCTAGTTGTATGGGATGTGGTAGTAATCACCATGCCTACAACTTTCAAGTCCTCAGTAGCGACAATAGTCCCCACAGTCTCTCCTGAAATGTGGTACTCCCTTTGGCTTGTGATTTTCCTGCATATAGAGAGTTCTAATGGCTTCCCTTGGTCTTTCCTAGCACAATAGTCCTCATTCTACAGGTTAGGGATTCTGCTATGTCTATTCCAACTATGCAGCCCAGATCTGGGCAAGTAACCNCCCCACAGTCTCTCCTGAAATGTGGTACTCCCTTTGGCTTGTGATTTTCCTGCATATAGAGAGTTCTAATGGCTTCCCTTGGTCTTTCCTAGCACAATAGTCCTCATTCTACAGGTTAGGGATTCTGCTATGTCTATTCCAACTATGCAGCCCAGATCTGGGCAAGTAACCTCAGGATGATTTCAAGAATCCACTGAGCCCCCTATGAAGTGCAACTATACCAGAATTCCATCAGTCATTTGATCAGTAGAACCCCTGCTCTGACTGGTGGACCACGGTGATATTTTAGACTTTTTAGGAAATGGTGCACATCCGGATTCAGTGTCCCAGAATCCCTGAAAAGTCTGAATGTGACTCCTTCCCCAGTGCACAGCCTCCCTGGTAAACAGTCAGAGATCTTTGGAGAGAAGGATGGGAGGGAGTTAAACAAGATATATTTTTTGATGCTGGAGAAGTGTGGAGAAAAGGAAACCCTCTTAGCACTTTTGGTGGGAATGTATTGAATAAATCAGTGCAGCCACTATAGAGAACAGTATGGAGGTTCCTCAAGAAGCTAAAAATAGAGTTACCATATGATCCTTTAATTCCATTCCTGGACATATATCCAAACAAAACCATAATTCAAAAAGAGAGATGCACACATATTTTCATAGAAGCAGTATTTACAATAACCAAGCCATGGAAGCAACCTCAATGTCCATTGACAGATGATTGGATAAAGATGTGGTGTGTGTATATATATATGTATATATAAAATATTCATATTATGTTATATATAATAAAATATGAATATTGAGTGAATATGAATGAATATTTTTCAACCATGAAAAGAATGAAATAATACCATTTGCAGCAACATGGATGGTTGCTGCAAATCAAACTAAGTGAGTTAAGTCAGAAAGAGAAAAACAAATACCAAATAATATCACTTATATGTGGAATCTAAAATATGATACAAATGAACATATATATAAACAGAAACAGATTCACAGTCATAGAGAACAGTTGTGTTTCTCAAGGAGGAGTTGGGGAGAGGGAATAACTGGGAGTGTGGGACTAGCAGACACAAACTGTTATACATGGGATGGATAAACAACAAGGTCCTACTGTATAGCACAGGGAACTATATTCAAAATTCTGTGATAAACTATAATGGAGAAGAATATGAAAAAGAATGTATATGTGGATACCTGAGTCACAGCAGAAATTATTACACAACACCATAAATCAACTTTAATTTAATAAAAAGATACATTTTTGAGAGTGTAGCAGGCTTCTTCAAGGACCCACTGAGTCTGGGCTGGTGAACTGGCTTAAGTTTGCAGACGGACTGAAAGACTAAAACTTTCTAGTTTGGTAGCTTGAGTCAGAATTCTGTTCACTTAACTTCAAGCTTTGATGACTGTACAAATAAAATAAGGCTTTAATATACTATCCAACTATTTTTGTCCTAGGGATAGCAGGATCAGTTATTCAGTGTTAAAGATCTCTGTGAGTCAGACTTTTGATTACTGCCAGGACTCTTCTGTGCCCACTCTAGAGTCCGATCATTCTCATCACACTTAGGAATCACAGTTGAGTCATAAGTCACATTATAATATCTGACCTACAGAGAAGCGCAATCACAAAACTCTTCAACAATGCTGGTGGAGGGTATCCTCTAATTAATTTATCACAGCCTTAGTGAAAAGCGTATCCTCTGGATCCCACCCAGAGTGGATGAAGTGGTATTATACAATCTCTCCATCCTATCCATCCCAATNCGATTCTTTGCAACCCCATGGACTGCAGCATGCCAGGCATCCCTGTCCATCACCAACTCCCAGAGTTTACTCAAACTCATGGCCATTTAGTTGGTGATGTCATCCAGCCATCTCATCCTCTGTTGTCCCCTTCTCCTCCTGCTTTCAATCTTTCCCAGCATCAGTCTTTTTTGCTACTCTAGGGAGGAACATGAAGATTTTTAGAGCCAGGGATGAAGAAGAAACAAAGAATTTTTTGACTCCTCCTACTTGCAAAATTATTCCTCCTTCCGAGGCTCTTGAACTCTAAGAAGTATTCCAGAGAAACACTTCAGACAAAAATTCCTAGCTGTAATGACTCTCTCAGTGTTCTTCAAAGGCAGTGAGAAGGTAGAGTCTCTTAAATGGGAATATGAGTGGTTTGAAACATATTTAAATTGTAATAACATTTATATTTGGAAAACAAACCAAAAAAAATCCTTTTTGTAATTCTAACTAGAAAAGTAAAACTCGGTATAATCTTGGCTAGGAAGGCTATGTCAAAAAACAAACAAACAAACAAAAAAACACCCCAAAACAAAACAGACTCTTTTGCACATTAATAATTCTTAGGATGGTGATGAAAATTTTTAATCAAATGGTACATGTGTGGTCAGTTGCTCCGTTGTGTCTGACTCTGTGATCCCAGGGACTGTAGCTCGCCAGGCTCCTCTGTCCATGGGGTTTCCCAGCAAGAATACTGAGTTCATTGCCATTTCCTACTCCAGGGAATCTTCCTGACCCAGTGACCAAACATGCATCTCTTGTGTCTCCTGCACTGGCACAGAGATCTTTACCATGGAGACACCTGGGAAGCCCCTCATCAAATGTTGATATGGGTTAAAAAAAATATTGACCCAGATAAATAAAAATAGAATTAGCATATGATCCAGCAATTCCACTCCTGGGTATACATCTGGACAAAACTATGATTCAAAAGATACATGCACCTCGATGTTCAAAGCAGCACTATTCACAATAGCCAATACATGGAAACAACCTAAATGTCCATCACTGGTTAAATGGATAAAGAAGAGGTGGTGCATATATACATTNAATTCCACTCCTGGGTATACATCTGGACAAAACTATAATTCAAAAGATACATGCACCTCGATGTTCAAAGCAGCACTATTCACAATAGCCAATACATGGAAACAACCTAAATGTCCATCACTGGTTAAATGGATAAAGAAGAGGTGGTGCATATATACATTGGACTACTACTCAGCCACGAAAAAGAACAAAATAATTCCACTTACAGCAACATGAATGCAACTAGAGATTATCATGCCAAGTGTGTCAGAAAGAGAAAGACAAATATCATATGATACCACTTATATACAGAATCAAAAATATGACACAAAAGAACCTGTCTATGAAATAGAAGCAAACTTATGAACACAGAGAGCAGACTTGCAGTTGCCAAGGGGAAGGGATTTGGGGAAGGGATGGATTGAGAGGTTGGGGTTAGCAGATGTAAGTAAGCTATTATATATGAATGGATAAACAACAAGGTCCTACTGCATAGCACAGGAAACTATATTCAATATCCTGTGACAAACCATAATGGAAAGAATATTTTAAAAAGAATATATATATATGTATAACTGAATCTGGGGCACAGAAGAAATTAACACATTTTAAATCAACAGTACTTTAATAAAAAACAAAACAATTTATATAGACAACTACTAAATATATATAAATTTATATTTTATATCAAATAACATATATTAATAATCATTTTAATTTATATCTTTAATTAAATGGCAGATGAGCTTATTGAAGACAAGTGATACAGCAGAAGCAGTTTACTGAGTATAAAAATGCACAAGGAATGGTAAATTTGAAGAGAAGTTTTATACTGATGAAGAATAAGTGGTTCTGAAGTCATTATTCAACAAGGGAGATTCTTTACCATTGGAGCCACCTGGGAAGCCCCTTCTTCTTTTTAAAATGACAGAACTTTTAAAAGTAGCAATATGGCATTACATTTGTATTTTCTTACATTGTTTCCAGGCACAATTAAGTCTTAAAAGAAACTAGAAGAAAATCTATTGGAAACCTCTGGACTAGATGGTACAATTCTCAGGTTCCCTACATCTTATTTGCTCCCTCCCCCACTTCTACCTCCCTGTCTTCCACCATTGGCTAAAACAAACTGGGATGACTGCTAAATATTGGTAGACATTTTTCTATGGGATAATTGAGGATTCAATGTTTGGAAGGGGAGTTGGAGAAACATTTTTCCATGGATCTCTGCTCTTTCACTTGTCTAAAAAAGCAGAGTTCTCTGAGCTTTGGAGAACAGATCAAGGTTTATTTTTTTCCACCTGGTTTCCATGAACTACAGACTACACATCAGCTCACACCTTCCCTCTGTAGTCCTGCTTGACAAGGCTCACTGCTAGACTTGAACCTGTTTCAACAGCTTAAAAACTGAACTGTACTGAGTGACACATTTAATCTCTCTGAACCTCCATTTCCTCATCTATAAAGTAAGAAGGATAATAAGAGTACTCTTAAGGTGGTCATTGAAATACTTAAATGAGATAATGCACTTAAAGTCCAGCACTTAAAAAGTTCTCAGTAATATTAGCTATCATTATTAATATCTGGGGGTAGAATTAATTGATCCTTTGCTCTCCTTCACGTAAATGCCACCTCCCTGTGACTTCTCCACACGTTTTCAGTACTATCATAGGATCTTATATAAATGCCTGGTCATGTTCCAAGTATATATTTGTTGTATACATAAGAAGGCAGTCAACTAGAATCAGCATTAATCTGTAATTTGGACTGTGGTCAAGATGGAACCTGGGTATAAAAGGCTGAATTCCAGATGCTTCAACCTGGAGCATCTCTCTGATCATGAAAGGCCATAGTAAGACCTAATAACAATCCTTGACTTTGTCTACTAAGTCCTTAAAAGTGTTATCCTTCTTGGGCTTTCTTCTGGGAAACCTGAAACATCCCAAGTTATAGAAAACAGGACCTTTGTTGCCCACTCCCTTTTCACTCAGAAGTGCTTCCAGCTTGTGAGGACCTAAAAAGTATGGGTCCCCATCTTGGTAACAGACGAGCAGTTTTTCCAGCAGACAATTCAGTGCCTAAGGCTCCCTGGACACCCAGCATGCATGATCCTGGATTTTCTCTCTGTGAGCTGAGTCTCTCCTGAATGCAAGCCAGCTGAACTTTGTGAAAGTGACCTCAGGGTGACTCACATTTACATTTCCTTTTTTTTTTTTTTCTCTTTGGCATTTTGTTTCTATTTTTTATGCTCCCTTTTTGATATTTGATATATCATTTTAAGCCATCTGCCATCCTTTCTGGAATGAGATGGCATATAAATACATACATAGATGCATACATAAAATGAAATGCTGAGACTTGAGAGACATCAAACACAAATGGATCCCTCTAGGTTATTGATATTCAAGAGAGTGACAAGGGAGGGGAAAGGAAAGGGAGCTCTATTTTTCAAAATGTACATTCTAGTATTTTTTTTTCTCATCGTTCCCTACCCCTACTCCCCAGCTTCCTAGGTAATATGAAAATCAAGGTGAAGGTTGGATTTGTATTTTGAAAAATTCTTTCAGATGATTTTGATATACCTCTTTGTCTCCCGATCCTCTCCCCAGAGCTCAGAGCCACATCTCCAGATTTTCTCAGCTCTGTCCTTGTGTTTGGTCAGGAAGCAGCTCGTTTTGCCAGACTAGCTCATCTCTTCATGGAAATGCCATCGCAGAGTTATGGTGGAGAATGATGCCCTTGGCTCTTAAAGTGGGATAACATGAGAAACAAGCAAGACAGTTGAAGGGCATTCCTGAATCATTTGCAAACCCTTAGATGAGGCCACTGTCTGCTGTGTGACCACATGTCACCCAAATAAAGATTTCTCTTCATGGTATTCAGTCCCTGAGAAAGATCTGACTCTCCAGGAAAACTTGACAGTCTATAGAGGAGAACTGCAATGCCCACCATTCTGTCATTTCCTCCCCATTATCTTTCAGGGGATTCTCTCCAATGCTGCAAATATTGGATGCTGGGAACCATGTTACACTGGTTTATAAAGATCAGCAGGGCCAGTTCAGGGCTCTAGAACATTTATTCAATATAATCTACAGGATGCAGAGTGAAATGCATGTTCCATTATAGCTATACTTTCCTCAGAGTCTTATAATAATATCTCCTTACTTTCTCAGTAGTTTCTATAAAGCTTTGTTATACGAATTTTTAAAAAATATGATGAATGGATAACCAAGCTGTGGTACATATACATAATGGAATATTACTCAGCTATTGAAAAGAATGCATTTGAATCAGTTCTAATGAGGTGCATGAAGCTGGAGCCTGTTATACAGAGTGAAGTAAGTCAGAAAGAAAAACACCAATATGGTATATTAATGCATATATATGGAATTTAGAAAGATGGTAATGATGACCCAATATACAAGACAGCAAAAGAGACACAGATGTAAAGAACAGACTTTCAGACTCTGTGGAAGAAGGCGAGGGTGGGATGATTTGAGAGAATAGCACTGAAACATGTATATTATCATATGTGAAACAGATCGCCAGTCCAGGTTTGATACATGAGACAGGGTGCTCAGGGCTGGTGCACTGGGATGACGCTGAGGGATGGAATGGGGAAGGAGGTGGGAGGGAGGTTCAGGATGGGGAACACATGTACATTCATGGCTGATTCATGTGAATGTTTGGCAAAAACTACCACAATATTGTAAAGTAATTAGCCTCCAATTAAAATAAATAAATTTTTAAAAAGAAAGAAAAACACTAATACCGTATATTAACACATCTATATGGAATTTAGAAAGATGGTAATGATGACCACCCTATAATGCAAGACAGCAAAAGAGACACAAACGTAAAGAACAGTCTTTTGGACTCTGTGGGAGAAGACGAGGGTAGGATGATTTGAGAGAACAACATTGAAACGTGTATATTATCATATGTGAAACAGATCGCTAGTCCAGGCTTGATGCATGAGACAGGGTGCTCAGAGCTGGTGTACTGGGATGACCCTGAGGGATGGGATGGGGAGAGGCAGGAGGGGGGTTCAGGATGGGGAACACATGTACACTCATGGCAGATTCATGTCAGTGTATGGCAAAAACCACTGCAATATTGTAAAGTAATTAGCCTCCTATTAAAATAAATAAATTAACTTACTAAAAATATTTTTATACAGTTTCTAATATTACTTTGAATTTTTAGTTATAGAATGTGGGCTGTATTTCCTGTGTTGTACAGTATGTTCTACATGTACAATGTTGTACATCCTTGAGCCTATCTTACACCTGACAGTTGTTGTGTGAATTTTTTAATGTCTTGGCTTTGGTTTTCCCCCAGTGGAAGACAAACTTTTGGAGGGGTTTTCTGTTTTGTTTGTTTGGTTTTGGTTGTTTGCTGTCCTGTATTTTCTATCTCACTGTATCCACTACTCAAAATCTCTTTATAAAGCCTCATGTGCAGTGTAACCCCCTCTCCACAGTCTCAGGTAAATGGACTGGAGGTGACCACCTGACCCAAGCTGAGGAGTAAGGTTTTTCACACTAGGAATTTAAAATTGGAACTCTTAGAAACAAATCAAGTGGTCTTGGGGGCTCAGGTTACCATTTTGAGGTGACTGTGGTGGAAAATGAGATGAGAATGATGATCTTCAGGAAGCAGGAGACTGAATTAAACAGCCAAGAAAATCTGACATAAAGACCATAAAGAATGAAGGAAAAATGGGTATAAGTCTAAGAGGGTGAGAAAAGCAGATGGCAGCACATGAAAGTTCTCTAGATTATTTCTATTTTCTCAGTGAAATGAAAGGTGAGGCCTTCAGCTGAGACGAGCTGTGGGAAGGAGGTGGGCAGCTTGAGAGGAGAGAAGGTGGTGTGAATTACTCATCATGCAATGGGGGAGTGAACTGACTCAGGGAACGTGGTGGGTGTGACAATCAGTGCTAAGACTCACTGGAGTGACTAAGTGGAGACAAGTCATCCTAGTTGTGTGCTTTTCTCTGACCACTTTCAGCTGTGTGGATATGGAGCTGTCAAGTGAATATGACAGAGCAAGAGAGGAGCGAAGGAGTCGACTATGCCTATGAAGGATTATTCCAATAATGGACCATGGAATCTAATGAGGGAGTGGACAAGCGAAATGATGACAGGGTTCATGATCCCAAGGTAGTCAAAGCATCAGTGATACTGGAGTACAGAGGGAATACGCTTGAGACAAAAGACAGAATCAGTTCAGTTCAGTCACTCAGTTATGTCCAACTCTGCAACCCCATGAACTGCAGCATGCCAGGCTTCCTTGTCCACCACCAACCCCCAGAGCTTGCTCAAACTCATGTCCATCGAGTCAGCGATGCCATCCAACCATCTCATCTTTCATCATCCCCTTCTCCCGCCCTCAATCTTTGCTAGCATTAGGGTCTTTTCTGATGAGTCAGTTCTTCTCATCAGGTGGCCAAAGTATTGGACCTTCAGCTTCAGCTTCAGCATCAGCCCTTCAAATGAATATTCAGTACTGATTTCCTTTAGGATGGACTGGTTAGATCTCCTTGCTGTCCAAGGGACTCTCAAGAGCCTTCTCTAACACCACAGTTCAAAAGTATCAATTCTTTGGTGCTCAGCTTCCTTTATAGTCCAACTCTCACATCCATACATGACTACTGGCAAAACCACAGCTATGACTAGACAGACCTTTGTCAGCAAAGTAATGTGTTTACTTTTTAATATGCTGTCTAGGCCTAGACTACTTTTTGAACTGTGGTATTGGAGAAGACTCTTGAGAGTCCCTTGGACAGAAAGGAGATCTAACCAGTCCATCCTAAAGGAAATCAGTCCTGCATATTCATTTGAAGGGCTGATGCTGAAGCTCCAATACTTTGGCCACCTGATGAGAACTGACTCATCAGAAAAGACCCTAATGCTGGCAAAGATTGAGGGCAGGAGGAGAAGGGGACGACGGAGCATGAGATGGTTGGATGGCATCACTGACTCGATGGACATGAGTTTGAGCAAGCTCTGGGGGCTGGTGATAGACAGGGAAGCCTGGCATGCTGCAGTTCATGGGGTCACAAAGAGTCAGACATGACTGAATGACTGAACAGAACTGAACTAGTTGGGTTATAGTTTTTCTTCCAAGGAACAAGTGTCTTTTAATTTCATGGCTGCAGTCACCATCTGCAGTGATTTTGGAGCTCCCCCCAAATAAAGTCTGTCACTGTTTCCATTGTTTTCCCATCTATTTGCCATGAAGTGATGGGGCCAGATGCCACGATCTTAGTTTCCTGAATGTTGAGTTTTAAGCCAACTTTTTCACTCTCCTCTTTAACCCTCATCAAGAGGCTCTTTAGTTCTTCTTCACTTTCTACCATAAGGGTGGTGTCATTTGAGTATCTGAAGTTATTGATACTGCTCCCAGCAATCTTGATTTCAGCTTGTGCTTCATCCAGCCCGGCATTGCACATGATGTACTCTGCATATAAGTTAAATAAGCAGGGTGACAGTATACAGCCTTGACGTACTTCTTTCCTGATTTGGAACCAGTCTGTTGTTCCATGTCCAGTTCTAACTATTGCTTCTTTACCTGCATATAGATTTCTCAGGAGGCAGGTAAGGTGTTCTGGTATTGGTTTGCTCGAAATACAGATTGTGGAAGAGTGTGGCATATGATAATGACAAAGAGTAAAGTGATGGTGAGCAGAAGTAGGGAGGACAAAATAAGTGGAGAAGAGAAGATCAGGAAACTGGGAGGTAAAGTCCTGGAGGTATTATCTATGTGAATACCGGGAACTATCAAGTGTTGTACAAGGAGTACTAGAAGGAGAGAGAGAGGGAACCAAAGACCTTCACATGGCTCTGATAAGATGATACCATATGGTGCACAAGCATCATGGAAGCCATGCATGTGTGTGCTTGTTTGTGTGTGTGTACAGGAGGAATGAAGGTTTGAAAGTTGCATTGAAAAGGAAAAAGGCTATGCTTCCCACATATAACCTCAGTGGTTGGAGAGGAGTGAGATAAATCTTGGACTTGAGAGGGCTGCAGGGGTTTGGGAAAGTCCTCAGGGAAGAGTCAGGCTTCAGCCAGAGCACCAAAAAGGAAACATTCAGCTCTTAAGGATGGATGGGATTTTGCTGATGGTGGATCATGAGTTTCAGAATGCACAATGAAGGAGTTATGAATAAATAGGAAATTGGATTTGATTAGGGGATGTTTTGAAGCTTATGGAGGTGAGAGTCCAGGTGGAAAAGAAAGATTTGAATTGTGGAATCGTGTGGTGACTTAGGGAAACAGGAATGTAGGATAGATGGGAATGGCATTTATGGTCTCTGACTGGGAGGTGGACAGTTCGTTGTAACTATATCTTATTTTGTATCCTCTTCTTAAAAGTAAATTCTCAGGCAGATGGTAACAGTGAAGAGGAAGTCCTGGGGAAGGTTGTCTGTGGTGTTCCTGATGGTGGAGGCATGTCTGGATAGGCGTGGTGGCGTAGAACATAGGAGCAGGCATGTGACACATTCAACCAATCACAGACCCCAGCTCCATCAGAGATGGTCTCTAACACTAGAAGCCAGTACCCAGGTTTTAATGATCTTTTGTCCACATCCTTGTAGCTCTACCATCTCTTATCCCTTATTCTGAAATCCTCCTACTTTGAAAATCAAAGTTTTATATTATGCATTTATTGGCAAAGTCTGACCTGATCTGAGTTAACAAGAAAATTTACATTAACATCATTATCTTGAAAGTATGACTCTTCAAACATTGTACCACAAAAGATTGCTTGAGTTGGATGATGGAGTACTGCTCTGTACTCCACTGGTAGGGATATATAATATATACTCTATATTATGTTTGTAAAATCTGAAAAGTTATAAAACATATCTGACTCCTAAGGTCTTGGGTAGAGGTTTTTGGATTTACATATGTAACCAAGTGTGCAAAAATCTCTCCCAAGCCTCTCGAAGGTGGGGCAGCTTCATGGGACTTGGCCCCAGCTGGGAACACTGTCAGAGCTCCCAGGACCTGGAGGGTCCTGTGGGCTTGACCTGCCTATTCTCTATCCCTGCTTCTAGTCTCTTCTCTATAGGCCAAAACAAGATGGGGAGAGAAGCAAAAATACAGCCACAGAAAAGAACAAAAATTTTTTTAAAAAGAAGGAAATAATGCCATTTGAAGCAACACGGGTGGACTTAGAGATTAATAATGTTATAATAGAAGTAAGGCAGAAAGAGAAAGACAAATATACCATATGATATCACCCATATGTGGAATCTAAAAAATTATACAAGTTAACTTATTTTCAAAACAGAGATAGACTCACAGACATAGAAAACAAACTTCTTGTTACCACAAGAGAAAGAGGTGGAGGGAAGGATAAATTAGGAGTTTGGGATTAGCAGATACAAACTAGTATATATAAAATAGATAAAAAGGACCTATTATATTAGCCAAAGAACAATATTCAATATCTTGTAATAACCTATAATGAAAAAAAATCTGAAAAAGTATATACATATAGGTATATGTACACATATATATGTATATGCGTGTATAACTGAATCACTTTTGCTGTACAGCTGAAATTAACATGTTGTAGCCACGCATTCCAGGAAACAAACTCTCTCAGAAGGACAATGCAGACAGAGGAGTGCAGCAGTTTATTCTACCTGCGGGCCCAAGGCGGAGTCTCCTCTTAGCCAAGGACCCCAACCAGTTTTTGTGCAAACCTTACATACCTTAAGTGCAAGTGCACAAACCCACCTCCCCAAATTCTCTGACCATTAAAGTTAACCTGTGATTCATATGCCTTAAGCCTAGGTAGTTAACAGTGGACAATTATCAATAGGCCTGCAGTCATACCTCAATAAGCATAATAGGATATATGATTCTATTCGGTTACACAGATAATTAGGGTATTCTTTTAGCGAAGGAAGAGCACTCTTCCTTCCGGGGGCCTGATTTTCCAGTTGGTATGCTGTTTCCATATTACTGGGCATATAGCTCAAAGTCCACAGTCCAGCCCAAGATGGAGTCCTGCTTTCAAGACAGGGCCTGTTCTGATTCCTCCTTCAAACACACTATAAATCAGTTATGCTTCAGTAAAAAATAAAATTAAAAGAAGCTATAAACCTCTATTTTTATGCTCTCTTTATTGATAGGAGAAAGAGAATGAATTTTTATTCAGGTACTAAAATTCATACCTGCTAGAGATTCCATGGCAGCTGGTGGCCATGGTTCCTGCCCTTAGAAAAAACTTTCTTTAGGGAGTAAAGTTGAAGCCAAGATTTTAAGACAATACTGGTGGAAGGCAGGACTAGAAAGCAGGTCCTAACTATGCTCCAGTCCTGGAATCTATTATTTCTGAGTTCCCAAATCCCCATCTCTTGCTTAAGCTGGGTCAAATATTCTGTTCATACATGACACAGCAGGAATGCTCTTCCAGGCAAGTGGTGTAAAGTGACAGAGATCCCTGGACCTGGGGATGTTGGGCATCTTAGAAGACAGGTAGTTGTGAGTACGATGGAAGTGTGCCAGCCATTAGCAAAGTCTCCATTTCCTGGGCTTCAGGATGGGACTCAGTCCTGTAGAGAGAGAGAAGGGGAAGCCAATAATTCCAGAGAAACTAGGGTCTTAAATGAATTCCAAGTCACAGACTCAGGATCATAAGGCAAATATATACATCTGAGTATTACACATCTCAGCCAAGCAGGATCTAAGATGCTGGACCCAGAAGCTCAGTCTCAGGGGCAGCATCTGGGTTGAAACCCAGTAATAAAAATCAAACAGCTTTTCCTAAGTAGTAGTTGTCATTGGAAAGAGTCTAGGCAGAGAAAGTGGATATGGTAACATTTATAGATAGGAGGGACTTGGTGACTGAACACACACACCCAGAAGAGAAGAGAAGCAGATGAGAGAGAAGATCCCCAAAGAAGAATGGAAGAGGTAGAGTCTGGAGAAATTCCTGAGCTGAAGAAAAGGTAGGTGTGGCTGCTTTTTATGGGTTATCTGTGGCTTAGGTTTTGAGTACAGAGAAAGCTGCTAAGGTAATATTTCACTGGAAACAGCAGATACACAATGGTCAGAACTGCGGTACAGGATTGGGTCTGGACAGGACTCTCAAATGAGCCAGATTGTGGTAACTGTTATGCTTATGGTCCCTAGGAGCCCTGTGTCTCAGTATTCACACTCTTTTGTGGTCCTTCCCACAGTAGTGACTCTGGGTTCAGTCAGATAACTGGCTTTGGCCAATGAGATGTCAGCAAATCTGATTAATTAGAGCTCTGATAAGCACTTGCTCATTGACTTTACACTCTTAGAATTCTCCCTCTTAGAACTCTGAGGCCACCATGCTGTGAGGAAGCCCAAGTTCGCCATGTAGGCTCTCAACATGGAGGACAACCAAGGAACTCAGCCAAGAACCAAACTCTAGGTCCCTCAGTTGGCCAGTCCCCCATCTGAAGCTTCAGATATCATGGAGCAGAAACGAATCTTCTCCATTGTGTCCTTCCCATTTCCTGCCTCATAGCGCTGTGAACAAATCAAGTGACTGTTGCCTCAGGTTACTAAGTTCAGGGCCCTTTGTTATGCAGCAATGGGTAACCAAAACAGGTGACCTCCTATCTACAAAGTTGCCATCTTAGGTCAGAACTGGCCCTAAAGCTAGTGGATTCAGGGGTGAGAACAGTCAAGCCTGCAGGTTTGTAAATTAACTGTTGCTGTAGGGATTTGAAAGGTAGAGACTTGACCCAGGCCTGACATAGTGATCTGTCTGCAGAGGGTGTTGTTGGTTATCTGCTATTTTTTATTTCTCTTCCTAACAGATTCTGACCAGGTGTACATCTCTACTCTAGGTGATTTGTAGAAAGATGACCCCAGTCCCCAGGGGTAGATACTGGTTATGGAAGGAATTGTGGCTTAGTTTTGGCCAATGAAGCATGAGGGTGATCCTGCAATGGGGATATGTATGGTTCCTTTTTGGTTTTTTTCCACTTTTTAAACAAGTATAATTGATTTACAATGTTGTGCTACTTTCAAGTGTACAGTGAAGTGATTCAGTTACAGTAGATATATATGTATATATATATAAAATTCTTTTTCAGATTCTTTTCCCTTATAGGTTATTATAAAATATTGAGTATAGTTCTCTGCCTCTGCAGTTTCTTGATCCTAACAAAGTCCTTTTCCTCTCAACAGTCATTGCCCCCATGACTTGATGACCTATCATCATCTTTCTACAAAGCCTGTTAATGAAGCCAGCACAGGAGGAGTGGAAGGAATGAAAAAGTTACAGAGATGTGGGGCTGGAACTCTAATACAACATGTCTAGTCCCCTCTCTGCCCCTGGTCTTGTTAATGTGTTAACTTTTTGTGTGAGCTTTTCAGTAAATTCAGTTACTTGTAGCTGAAAGTGCATTAACAATACAGGCTTGGGCTTTACTGTCTTTTTAATCTTTAGAAATAAAATTCTGGACATGGGTGTTTATTGCAAGATGGAAATCTTATAAATAAAAATATTTGCAAACAATTTCCCATCTTCAGTGGGGAGGCTCTATCACTGTGCCCTTACTTTCTTCCTACCCAATCCCCTCAGGACCAATTTCTAAAATGCACTGGGATGCAGCAAGGAGCCAGGCTGGTAATTTTAGAGGATCATAGCCATGTAGAATTATTATGGGTTATGTGTATTCATTTTGAACTAAGATAGACTTTTTGGTTCCAATTGTCATCTTGTGACCCAAGTGGGCAATACCCATTTATCCTTGCTCCAAAGAGCTTTGGGGGCACAACAGATATAAACACTTCTCTTATCCCTTCTTGCTCAGTGCCTAACACATCTGCTGTCTTTTCCCTCTGGTGCCTGAAACTTTAAAAAGGCAATAAAAGACACACATAAATATGTTAAAATAACCCATATCTTCCAAATATCATATTCTGGTTTTCTGGACATAAAAAAGTGTACAATAGCCCTCTGTAAAAATAAAAGCACAGCTTATAACACTATTTCCATCTGACATGTTCTCCTGCAAAGAAGACTGTATTATATTTCCTAATGTTTCCCCAACATCTACTTGAGTATCAAGTTATAAGATGCTGTTATAGAAATCAGTAGTTATTTATCTGTAATTGTCTTCAGGTTCAACTGTATCTATAATAAGTCACTGTGCTGAGGTCATTAAGCTCTAAATAAATCAGAGGATGGGAATGACTCGTATCTATCCCCACTACTGGGTGAAAACTCAAAGCTTGTCCTTATTACTCACTCTGGGGTGTCTTTCTAAAGAGAGAAGAACAAGGCTGAGTTATCTGGAGAACGTTGAAACCTGTGAAAGCAGAGGCACAGCAGTGATCAATGGAGCATCCCCATCATTCATCACTGGGAAAGTCTAGAGAGGGACTATGTGCCCTATTTCCTCTCACTACCCTTAATGGAACACAATCTCACGGCTCCATCTCTCCCCATAGCCTGTGCAAGAGCAAACAGTTCTGGGATGTGTACACTTCAAAGCAACCCCATTAAGTCAGGATGGCAAATGTTGTAAAGAATTTGCCATTCCTCTTTTGGAGAAGTTGGATAAATGTGGCAAGTGGTAAAGACTTTCCTACATAAAGACTGTGACAGAGCATTAACTAAGTTTAGAACAATAGGTCAAGGTCCTTTCTCAGAGGAGAAACACAGATTACTTCCACTTGGTGTGGTAGCTATACTAGAAACCTGTGGGTTTGCCCTAAGGCTGTAGCTGGAAGCAGGGCAGTTATTGGGACATTTAGGCCAGAGTTCTTTCCTCTGAGCAGTGCTGCTATTCCAGGAAGACTCTAAATGAGGTAACTTAAGTGTTCAATGGGTTCCGTGTTTTAGTCTTCATCACTCCGTTGACACTTGCTCTTATCCTATTTCCATCCCTTTCTTTTTGATCTTATGCCCAGCTGTCTGCAAATTATAGGACTTCTTCCATACCCAACTAGAGGGTATCTGGCCACTACATTTCCACACGCTGCCAGAAGCCAAACAGGATGAGAAATTCTAGCAACTTCTTTTGCTAGAAAGAGGAGATAGATGGTAAAGGAGATAGACGGTAAAAGGGAATTTCTGTTTAATTCAAGTAAGAATGTATGAAGTACCACATACTGATGAGGCCATCAGAGGGCACAAAGGTGAAGGAAGCATGGCCCATCTCAAAGACCTCACTATCTAGAGAAAGGATTGGCAAACTACATCTGAGGGCTGAAGACTGCTGCCTGTTTTAGTAAATAAAGTTTTATTAGAACACAACCATGTTCATTCATTGACACATGGACTATGGCTGTTGATGAAAGTGAAAAAGGAGAGTGAAAAAGTTGGCTTAAAGCTCAACATTCAGAAAACGAAGATCATGGCATTTGGTCCCATCACTTCGTGGGAAATAGATGGGGAAACAGTGGAAACAGTGCCAGACTTTATTTTTGGGGGCTCCAAAATCACTGCAGATGGTGATGGCAGCCATGAAATTAAAAGACACTTACTCCTTGGAAGAAAAGTTATGACCAACCTAGGTAGAATATTCAAAAGCAGAGATATTACTTTGTCCACAAAGGTCTGTCTAGCCAAGGCTATGGTTTTTCCAGTGGTCATGTATGGGAGAGTTGGACTGTGAAGAAAGCTGAGTGCCGAAGAATTGATGCTTTTGAACTGTGGTGTTGGAGAAGGCTCTTGAGAGTCCCTTGGACTGCAAGGATATCCAAGGATTTCTTTTTATTGTTAATATTCCATTGTGTAAATATACCACATTCTTCTTATTTATCAGTTGATATTAAGGTCTTCTCTACTTTTTGACTATTATGGGTAATACTCCTAGGAACATTTGCTTTGTATGGTTTAAGTTTTCAGTCTTCTTGAGTATATAACTAGGTGTGGAATTACTCGGTCACTGAAATTGAAGAAGGTGGAGAAAACTACTAGACCATTCAGGTGCGACCTAAATCAAATCCCTTATGACTATACAGTGGAAGTGAGAAATAGATTTAAGGGACTAGATATGATAGACAGAGTGCCTGATGAACTATGGATGGAGGTTCTTGACATTGTACAGGAGACAGGGATCAAGATCATTCCCATGGAAAAGAAATGCAAAAAAGCAAAATGGCTGTCTGAGGAGGTCTTTCAATTAGCTGTGAAAAGAAGGGAGGTGAAAAGCAAAGGAGAAAAGGAAAGATATACCCACTTGAAGGCAGAGTTCCAAAGAATAGCAAGGAGAGATAAGAAAGCCTTCCTCAGTAAACACTGCAAAGAAATAGAGGAAAACAACAGAATGGAAAAGACTAAAGATCTCTTCAAGGAAATTGGAGATACCAAGGGAACATTTCATGCAGAGAGCAGATCAATAAAGGACAGAAATGATATGGACCTAACAGAACCAGAAGATATTAAGAAGAGGTGGCAAGAATATACANGCTCAATATCAGAAAAATAAATGACCCAATCAAAAAATGGGCCAAAGAACTAAATAGACATTTCTCCAAAGAAGACATACAGATGGGTAACAAACACATTAAAAGATGCTCAACATCACTCATTATCAGAGATATGCAAATCAAGACCACAATGAGGTACCATTTCATGCCAGTCAGAATGGCTGCAATATTAGTTTTTTGAATGTTGAGTTTCAAGCCAGCCTTTTCACTCTCCTCTTTCACTTTCATCAAGAGGCTCTTTAATTCTTCACTTTCTGCCATTAGGGTGGTGTCATCGACACATCTGAGGTTGTTGATATTCGATAGAGACTGTGCTAATCTGCAGATCAGCTTGGGGATAATTCTAGGATCAGTATTCACCCTTTTGTTTACAAAATGTGAGGATGGATCATCTGAGTAACTTTCCTCAATGATGTCCAACAGTTTTGAACATCAATATCCCTCTATAATACAAAATATTACTGTTGGCTACTCAAAGGGTAAAAATTGTACTTTTTAAATTAATAATAATCATTTAATGCCTAAGTACACAAGAACAAAAACTATTATGAATTTGATAGTGATTTCATGTGAATTTGTATTTTATCAAGTCACAGTTGCGTCTATATAACATCCAGAGCCATAAGCCATAACATGGAGAAATGCTAAGTACTCTGTCTTCAGTCATGTGTCACATATTTATGGCATTGTTGTATCATTTGCCCAGTGGCTCCCATGCTGAGAACCTCTGATCAGCATAGAAGTCCTTCTTATGTATTGCATCATAGCATTCCTTCTTTCTGTACAGAATGTCTCAGCCACAGAGGAAGGAAGCTGGGCCAGTACTGGCCCCTGAGAATTAGTCCACAATCAATCCAGTGCTTGTGATAACCTGATTTTCTTGTGGGAGAAGGAAATCCCATATTGAGCCACTGCCCTGCCATTTCAGGCCAACCATGCTGATTGTCTCACCTGGCTTAGGAATCCTTGTTCTCAAAATGATCTAACAATTGAGCTAATTGGTAGTAATACTCAGATGAACAAATTAGCCACAGAGATACTGTAACATTTTTTCTTTGACACCTCCAATTACCAGTCTTTATAAAAATAGAAAACAAGCAAACAAAACTTACGAAACACTTCTTTCCTGCTGCTACCACTTTTCTTTATATTTGAAACAAAGTGAAGAAATGAAAAATTATCATTTTTTTATGAGTCAAGGAACTCTACTGAATAAAAGAATGAAATATGCTGATTGCTTGCAACTGCCCAGAGAGATGTTAATTTTTTTATTCTCTTTTACTTGGAAAGATCCATTTTGCCACATGTTAATTGAAAGATCGCTGATTTTAGCATAAAAATATTTGAGCTCAAGTCTCAAAACCCTGTCTTGCCAGTTCACATTTCTTTATCAGTTATAAAATTAGTAATAGCTAACTTGGATATGAGAATTAAGGAGAAACTTGAAGAGAAGTAGTTCAATAATTTAAGTATATTTTTGTATATTAGTGCACCATTTCCACATTAATACCAATGTGGATGTGCTCAGTCATGTTTGACTCTCTGCAACCCCATGGACTGAGCCAGCCAGGCTCCTCTGTTCGTGGGATTTTCCAGGCAAGAGTAATGGAGTGGGTTGCCATTTCCTCCTCTAGAGGATCTTCCCAACCCAGGGGTCAAACTTACATCTCCCTCATCTCTTGCATTGGCAGGTAGATTCTTTACCACAGAGCCCCCTCAGAAGCCCTCTTTAATACTAATGTGCCTGATACCTAATAAGATTCCCAGACTCTTCTAGAGGGTCATCTATTTTCCGAGAGACATGAGTCTATGTGGCTTCCCTTCCTCTGGAACAAGTAGGAGGTGTGCACACTCTCAGCAGTGTGCCCAAATCATGGAATGCTTGAGATGCCAGGTTCCAGGAGTTTGTTTTTGGGAAAGGAGTTCTTTCTTTCTGATGGCAGGAGTTGCCAAAGGCGATGGGCCACAGGCTCATATGAAGTGAGACTGAGACAGCTAGGGAAGAGAGAGGAGCATACAATTTTTCTCTCTCCAACATCTCACTTGCCCAGGTAACTGACATTGCTTTCATCTTCATGTGCCCTTTGGGTCCCTGGGTCTTCTATTTTCTTTTTCAGTATCAGTTAGTATTTTCTAGGCTTCTGGCTTGGTGCAAACTATTTGCCTTTATGGAAAAAAATACTTTTTTTGGAAAAAAAAAAAAAGATTCACAGAGTTTTAAAAATCCCTCTAGTTTCCCCTTCTTTTCTCTCTTTCCCCACTTCTGACTAACCAGGTTCCATTTTGTATTCATTGCCTCAGGAGCAGCTTGAAAGGGCAGGCTAGCTTGCCAGTCACAGGCTTCATATTTCTGAATCCTGACCCATGAACAAAAGTTGGTAGGGTGCCCTGGGTAGGATTGGGGGATAATAGGAAAGCATGAAGATGGAGGAAGTGGGAATACCTCTGAGGAAAAATGCCCAAGGTCAACAGAGAAGAGGTTCTTCCCCCTACTCTCCTTTCTCCAGACTAGAAAAGGATCCTCTGGGCTGAGGCTTAGGTTCAGAGGGAAGAGGTGAGAACAGAAAGTCAACAAGTCAGAGAAGTTGACTTGTGCACCCTACTTTAAAGGCAGGGCCTGGGATCCCGTGCAGCCACAGAAATTTTGGGGAAGCTGGAGAGCATTTTGCAACCTTCCTCCATGGCAATAGTCCAGAGAGGCTGCAAGTGCCTAGATGGGTTATGTCTGAGCAGGATGTCCCCAAGATAGGCCACAGGAAACCTGGCTGAGAATCTTGTGTTCTGTTCTGCTCAGAAACTTCACAATGGGTCATAAATAGAACAGAGAAGTCCAGCCCCAAGGGGCTACATGAATAAGAATCTTAGGATGTGGACAGATGACAGGAGCAAGTGGGGATAAGGCATATTTTGATTAATACCTGTGACTCAAGGAACAGGAGATGCCTTCCCTCTACCCCCACCCTCATGGCCTTGGCACTAAGTAATATCTCTTGAATTAAAAAAAAAAAAAGACCCTGGACAAAGGAGAGGTGGATTCCTATCATGTGAGATCATATCTTTGCCATTCTGGCAGAATGAGGGCTCAGATAAAACAAACTGAGTTATAGGAAACTTTGTACTTCTCACATGCTTGAGTTAGTGGAATGAAAGTCATACCTACCACATGTTTCTTTGTTTATTCCTTACATATATTTCTACTCTCCTTGGTGTGTGTCCTTTGGACTGGATTACTTCTGGTAGAACAATTATAATTGAGCCTACCATTTGCCTAACTCTGTAATAGGTGCTAGGCACACCCATATGACTTGAATGAAGCTTCAAGGAAAGCCAAGGTGATCCCCACCTCCTTGGGCAATTTCCCAGGTCTCTTGGTTTTTATGATCTTCTGAATCCTCTCCGTTTGGGTATAGGCTGGACCTAGTGACTCACTTTTAGCAAAGAGAATATGACAAAAGTGATGGAATGCCATTTCTAATATTAGGTTATGATAAGACTACTGAGGAAAGTCAGGTGCCATGTTGTGAGCCACCCCATAAATAGATCCATGCAGAAAGGAATTATGTCTCTTGTCAACATCCAGTGTATCTTGTCAATAGCCATGTAAGGGAGCTTGATTTCTTCCTATGTTGGACCTTAAGCTCTAATTGACCCTTGATTACAGCTTTGATTGCAGGTGGTGCCCTGAGACAGATACCCAGAGAAGCCACCTGGATTCCTGACCCTTGGAAACCACGAGATAAAAAATGTTTTCTTTTTGAAGCTCTAAGCTTTGGGGGTGTGGCATTTGTTATGCAGCCATAGATAACTAGTACATAGTCCTTCTTCTCCAATAACTTTTGCTCTAGGATGAGAATTTCTTTGGAATGGGCATCCATGATAATAAATGTGAGCTGGGAAGAATGATATGGGTTCAGTTAATTAGGCTTCAGGTGGCGAGATGGGAAGAAAGGGATACTCATATTGATGAACAGGCAATAATGACTTTTGACGTCTGTGATGGATTTCCTCTAGACAAGGCATTCTCTTTAATTACAAAAGTTCATTTTCTTGAAATGACAATATTTGTATTTTCAGTTGGGTGGCAGAAGTTGGAGAAATAACACCAAGTGGTAGAGAAGAAAAATCAGGGCTGCTCTGCTATTGAATTTAGCTCAAATCAACATCTATTTGGGGGTACATGTTGATGCTATACTCGTGTATGCTTCATATACCCACACATGTTCTGCCCTAGGCCTTTACTGAGGACATCTTTGCTAGGAANAGTTGGAGAAATAACACCAAGTGTTAGAGAAGAAAAATCAGGGCTGCTCTGCTATTGAATTTAGCTCAAATCAACATCTATTTGGGGGTACATGTTGATGCTATACTCGTGTATGCTTCATATACCCACACATGTTCTGCCCTAGGCCTTTACTGAGGACATCTTTGCTAGGAAGGACTGCCTGTGAGTGACGTCCTTAGTCCCCAATCTCTTCTGTGATTGGAACACACAGAATGGACGGGAGCTCTGAGTCAGTGACTCTCATCTGCAATCATTTACCAATGATGGAACCAATTTTGGAACTACTTTATTGAAAATGGAAGGGGGTGGTGGTGGAAGTGGAGGTAGTCATGAACAAGAAATTGGACAATCACCGTTTCTCCTAAAAAGTCTCAACTTAGCCCAAACATTGGAAGCAGTACTTTTATTTTTTTTTGATTCTGCTACCTACAGCTGAGGATCCCTAAACCACTATCAAGGTAAACTGCCTTTTCATCCCAAATAATGTAACCTAACAAAAGCAGCCCTGGGCATCTAGATCATTTTCCTATCGATTGATTTTTTCCCCTTGAGTGTCATCATATTGGAACACTATTCCTGGCTCTTCACGTGAGGAGAGTTCAGAAGAAAAGCTTCAGAGTGAAAGAGGGCATTGATATCAATTATAAACCCATTAGCTTGAAACAGTTTCCTTGTTCTTTTTCTCTTTTCCCCATTTCTGTATTGGCAAGTCCCCACACATACTGCATTTGGGTGCAATCAACCTGCTCCAATCTTCTGATAACTGCATTGAATGTCAGAAGTCACAGGGAGTACCAGCAGTCAGGCACCATTTCTGCAGAAACACCATTGAGTTATATGGAATGATGTGAATCTTATTGGAACAGCTTATGTTTCATTTTGTGAGCCCAATACCTTAGCTTACTGCTTGTATTTGCAATGTTTGAGAGATAACAAAGGTATTCGCTCCATTGTCTTCTGTTAATAGCACTGATCCTGAGGGGTAGATCCCACTCTTGGTCCACATGATTGGGTGGGACTGCTCCCACCCTTGGCTCTGGAAGAAGGCACAGGACCCAGTGATGAGCCTTCAGAGCACTGTATCTCCTGGATCTAGTAATTGGTTTAGGATGGACTGATGACCCAATCCCAGCCAAGCCATCGAGACTTGATTCCCAGATGTTTATTAGAAGGGTTGTAAAAGGCATGCTCTGTTTTGGGGTTGGTGATGGTACCCCTCTTCCAATCACAAGGGAAAGGCCTAGAGGTGAGTGGAGACAACATAGAGGAAAAGGGAACAGAGAGAAAAGAGAGAGAGAGTTTTGTGAGTTTTGATATATTTCTCTATATCTTCTTTTTTTTTTTTTTTTGTTTCATTTTGTTTAAACAAATTTAAGCTGGGTTTCTGTAATTTGCAGCTTGAAGGGTCTTGGGTAATGTCAGGGAGCAACCTGCATGGGCCCTGCACACTCTTGCTGGATATGCCAAGGACTCAAGGCCCTGACTGATCGTTGTTTGATACACTTTTCAGGACTGTGTTTGCACAGAGCAACTTGAGGGATGAGGTGACCACTTCCATAAAGAGCACACTTGTTTCAAAGTGCTATAAAGGTGTTGAATCCTCCAAGCTCAGTGTTCCTTTCCTATACCACCACTTACCATGTTTGCAGACATTCATTTCATCCAGCTGTGTGTGCTGCAGAGCCTGGGAGTGGAAATAGGAGAAGAGACACAAACCAACAGAATGTTGACATTTTCCTGGCTGTGACTGCTAACGACCTTTGTTGCTTACCCAAGAGTCTCATGTCTCCTGCCAACATCCATAACAAATGTAAGGAAGTAATTTAATAGCTTGAAAAGTAAAGCAAAATCATATCCTTCACCCCTGTCGACACTGTATAGTTCCTAGGGCTTCCCTGGGCCAATGTGGGGTGCAAGCTGTTTCACTAGGGCACGCAACAAATAGGAAGACAGACAGTTGATTCTAGGCTCTGCCACTGACTGGCTTTGTGCTTATGAGTTTAGTTATCTAACCTCTTGCGCTTCTCAGATGGTGGTAAAGAACCTGCCTGACAATGCAGGAGACATAAAAGATGTGGGTTCAATCCCTGGGTTGGGAAGATCCCATGGAGGAGGGCATGGCAATTCACTTCAGTATCCTTGCCTGGAGAATCCCATGGACAGAGGAGGCTGGCAGGTTACAGCTCACAGCGGTGCAAAGAGTTGGACAAGACTGAAGTGACTTAACACTCATGCACATGTATGTAACCTCCCAGGCTGTCTGCTTTCTCCTCCGTGGAATGGGGCTGCTATTGCTAATCACAGATTTTTTCCATGAGGACAGAACAAGAAAATGATTGTAGTGCACCTGACACAGAACTTGGCAGAGGGTAAGCTCAGCAAGTGTTAACTATTATTAACTCCTTAGTCGTAGCATTTAGTACATTATATTATTTTTAAAAATATTCTGAAATATTTTCTNGGGAAACAGTGGAAACAGTGTCAGGTTTTATTTTTTTGGGCTCCAAAATCACTGCAGATGGTGATTGCAGCCATGAAATTAAAAGATGCTTACTCCTTGAAAGAAAAGTTATGAGCAACCTAGATAGCATATTGAAAAGCAGAGACATTACTTTGTCCACAAAGGTCTGTCTAGTCAAGGCTGTGGTTTTTCCAGTCGTCATGTATGGTTGTGAGAGTTGGACTGTGAAGAAACCTGAGTACTGAAGAATTGATACTTTTGAACTGTGATGCTGGAGAAGACTCTTGAGAGTCCCTTGGACCGCAAGCAGATCCAACCAGTCCATTCTAAAGGAAACCAGTCCGGGGTGTTCATTGGAAGGACCGATGCTGAAGCTGAAACTCCAATACTTTGTCCACCTCATGTGAAGAGTTGACTCACTGGAAAAGACTCTGATGCTGGGAGGGATTGGGGGCGGGAGGAGAAGGAGACGACAGAGGATGAGATGGCTGGATGGCATCACCGACTTGCTGGACATGAGTTTGAGTGAACTCTGGGATTTGGTGTTGGACAGGGAGTCCTGGCGTGCTGTGAATCATGGGGACACAAAGAGTTGGACATGACTGAGCGACTGAACTGAACTAAACTGAACTAAAGAATGAGTAGCATAGAGTTCATTAAGAGGGATAAAATGAACACCCAGGAGCCCACAGTATAACTTAAAGAGGAGAACATCCCCACAACTCTGAGCCTCCTAAGTGCCCCTTCCTAATTAAATCATGTTGCCTCATCCCTATGCTCTCATGATACCACAATTCTGATTTTCTTTTTATCATTCTCTTACAGTTTGCATGGTTTTACCATGCATGTGTATATTAATAAACATTGAATCATTTGGCTTGCTCATAGAAGTTAGTAGACATAGTATTATGCTGCATATGTTTTCTGTGACTTGCTTTTATGCTTGGCATGTGTCTCTGAGGTCCAACCATGTTGATACATGCAATNATCATTCTCTTACAGTTTGCATGGTTTTACCATGCATGTGTATATTAATAAACATTGAATCATTTGGCTTGCTCATAGAAGTTAGTAGACATAGTATTATGCTGCATATGTTTTCTGTGACTTGCTTTTATGCTTGGCATGTGTCTCTGAGGTCCAACCATGTTGATACATGCAATTGTTCTTTTGTTTTCAGGGATGTATGGTCTTCTCATGTAGACATACGACTCTATTTAGTCAATGATATTTGGCTAAATTGCCAAGGAGATGGGTTTGGAGAAGGATGTCTATCTCCTTTGACAGGTGCTTCAGACTCTAGGTGGGAGATGGGAGTCCCACCCCAACCTAAGCTATTTGCTCCCAGGCCACTTAGAGGTTTCCCAGCACTAAAAAGACTGAACCCGATAATACACATCCCAGGGGTAAAGTGGAGGAGACACTTACAAGCACAGAGGAGAAAAAGGAGGGTTGGTGGTTCAAGGCTATAGACAGAAGACAGTATGGATGCCATAGGTAGATTGCAAATATTGCAGTGAGGGAAAACATTTTCCCATAAGAATAAATGGCTGGAGATGTAGTACTGCTTAAGTTAAGATTACTCTGCCTAAGAAAAAGCATGGAAAATGTCATGCAGTTTAAAACAAGCTATGTGGGCTGAGTGTGTGGGTAACTGACACTCTAACATTGCTAACAAGAGGATAAATGAGCAAAACCTTCACAGAGGATAATTTGGCCAAATTTACAAAAATGTAGATCTAAAATGTGCCAAAAATGTACCTTTGAGCCAATGATTAAATTTCTAGGAATTTATCTTACAGATGAGTAAAATTATATATGTAATTAGTTACTGCAGCATTATTTATGATAATAAAACACTGAAACAATTTAAATATCTTTCTATAGAGAATTAGATAACTTACATTCATTCCATCCAATGGAAAAAACATAGCTATTACAGAGGATGAGGTAATCTCAGAGGTACTAGTAGGGTACAATCCCCAAGTTTTATGAATTGAAAAGGCAGAGTGTAGTGGTTTAAAAAAGAAACTGTTTTGTGTGTATTTTCTGTCTATTAATAGAATATCCTTGGTGGTTGCTTCCATGAATCTGGATTATAGGGAATAAAGATGGGAGAAATACATTATGGCTGCCTTTTGTGCCTTCACAATTTTGTACCATATAAATGTATCAGTGAGCCAAAGAGTAACAACCATAATTAGAGGTGAGAAGCTGCAGTCTAAGTGAGTGAAGCAGAGGAGGGAAGAAGATGCAAGTATAAGCTGGAGCTTTGAGGAAAAGCAGAGGGGTTTGTCCTGAAGGAGACTGTCAGAAGATATGGTGTTAAAGAGGATTTTTGAGACGTTTTGCAGACTGTTGGAGTAGTATACCATTGTTTTGCCAAGATGCCCTTTGCCTGAGGTAATCTTTATTCTTAATGAAGTTTGTGCAGTTGAATTCTTTTTCTTTTCTTATTTCCATTTTGTTTTACACCTTTAAAGTGAAAGTTGTAACAGTGGTAAGAACAATAATAGTAAAATAGTGATAATACTAATATCAACAATGAAGATTGGTTACTATTTTGGCATTTAGAATTTGACAGCCATTGACTAAGACTTCACATGCTTGATCTAATTTAATTCTTGTATCAACTGTAGGAAGTCAGTGGCACTATAATTCCTGCTTTATAGATGAGGAGACTGAGGCACAAAAATATTAAGTAACATATATTAAGATTATGTAGCTAGGAAGTGATAGCACTGAAAAGTGAGCTCACTTTGGTCTACTTTCAAAGACTGCGCTTTTATCCATTTTGCTGTATTCTTTTCCTAATAAATGAGAAACCTGTTAGAAAGTATAGTAGCCTGAAAGCATGCATACACACACACACATACATATACACCCACACCCACCCCTCATCTAACTTCAGATATTATCTGCTTACAAATATCTATAGGCCAACTTTCAGGTAGAGGTGGGATAAGATCAGGGAATTGATGTTATAATCTTGTTCACCCAAGAAAAATCTAGAGATATTCAGACAATAGGCAGGGTAGTCATCTGGGGAGTGTTAGGAGGAAAGATGACTGCAAATTGACAGCTAAGCAGGTGTTGCTACCATTACTATTGGGCTACTGGGGATTCTCAGAATGTGGGGCTGAGGAGGAAATCAAATAAATACTTTGCTGACTCCACTAACTTGCAAAATATTTTCAAAACTCCAAGCAGATTATTGCCCACTGTTCAGGGATTCTCTGACTCTTGGTGATATTTCAGAGATAATGTGTTAAGTCAAAAGCTCTCACAAATCACCCCAGAGCTAAGATGAGCCAAGCTACTTCAGCTCACACGGGGCACGAAGGAGCCACTATTTTCCCTGGAAGACTAGTTCTTTCTTCCTTTCCCTTATTGTTCCAACAAGGCTGATTATTTCAGTAAGTTTTGGAGAATAATTCATGGCCTATTTTCTCCAAAGGGAGCTGAAGTAACAGTAGCTTTGTTACCACCAAAGGAGAAGTGTATTTCCATATTGTTCCCCACCTTAAGCTTTGATTTATTTGGACAGCAAGTTTCTAATCAGGTACTCATATTCCCATCAACACCAACACTTTTAAACTCTGGCTTAAAAAGACTAGAGTAGATTTGTGCTATTGGGGGCTATAGTCCCGATGGCTCAGTGGGTAAAGAATCTGCCTGCAATGCAGGAGACACAGGAGATGTGGGTTTCGATCACTGTGTTGGAAAGATACCCTGGAGGAGGAAATGACAACCCACTCCAGTATTCTTGCCTGAAAAACCCCATGGACAAAAGAGCCTGGTGGGCTACAGCTCAAAGGGTTACAGAGTCAGACATGACTGAGCAACTTAGCCCACACACACACACATATCCTGTAGTCACTAGTCTATGTGACTACTGAGCACTTGAAATATAGCTAATCTAATCTGAGCAGTTTTGTAAGTGTGACATACATATTGTGTTTTGAAGACTTTGTATGAAAAAAAGAATGCAATATATCCCAAACTTTTACATTGATTATTGAAATGATAATATAGGCAGTCCTTGCTTTACAGACAGTGCAAAACCACAAAAGTGACTTAGTAAGCCAAAACTACACTTAGTAAGCCAAAATGATTGCAATAATCAATGGAGGGAAGTTATGATTATTACATGACCTTTAGTGCTCA
Source organism: Neotragus moschatus (assembly GCA_006410615.1). Taxonomy (NCBI): domain Eukaryota; kingdom Metazoa; phylum Chordata; class Mammalia; order Artiodactyla; family Bovidae; genus Neotragus; species Neotragus moschatus. The sequence continues at coordinate 1,394,102 of SJYA01000399.1, read as the reverse complement.
CTTTGGCAGCACATATACCAAAATTGGGATGATGCAGAGAAGATCAGCATGGTCCCTGTGCAGGGATGACACACAAGTTCATGAAGCATTCTGTATTTTTAGCATGAGAAAGGAAACATTCATTCAAGCCCACTTGAAATATTCAGTGAGAGTCCCATATAGGATTACTCCAAGGAGAAACACATCGAGACACATATTAATAAAACTGACAAAAGTTAAATACAAGAATATTAAAACCAACAAAGGAAAATAAACAAATAATATACAAGGGAACTCCTAAAAGGTTATCAGCTGATTTTTTAGCAGAAACTCTGCAGGCCAGAAGGGAGTGGCATGATAATGTTTAAAGTGATAACAGGGAAATACCTACAACCAAGAATATCCAACCCAGCAAGGCTCTCATTCAGATTTGATGGAGAAATCAAAAGCTTTACAGTTAAGCAAACATAGAGAATTCAGCACCACCAATCTAGCTTTATAACAAATATTAAGGAATTTCTCCAGGCAGAAGGGAAAAAAAAGAGACCACAACTAGAAACAAGAAAATCATAAACGGGAAAGCTCACCAATAAAAGAAAACATACAGTAAAAGTAGGAAAGAATCCACACACAAATATGAAATCAAAACCAGCAAACACAAGAGGAAAATACAGATGCAGGAAGTGGAAGGTGAAATTAGAGAGACAAGCAACTTAAAACAACCTTGTATATAAATAGACTGCTATATCAAAACCACATGAAAACTGTAAACAAAAAAACTATAATAGACACACACACACAAAAGAAAAAGCAATCCAAACACAATAATCATCATCAAATCACAAAAGAACTATGGAGGAAGGGAAGAGAAAAGACCTACAAAAACAAATCCAAAATAATTAAGAACATATAAATTGATAACTACCTTAAATGTAAACAGATTAAATGCTCCATTCAAAAGACATGGACTGGCTGAATGAATACAAAACCAAGACTCATATATATGCTGTCTATAAAAAGACTCATTTCAGACTACAGACTAAAATTAAGGGGATGAAGAAAGATATTTCATGCAAATGAAATCCAAAAGAAAGTGAGAGTAGCAATACTCAGACAAAACAGACTTTAAAATAAAGATTGTTGCAAGAGATAAGGAAGGACATCATATAATGATCAAGGAATCAATTCAAGAAGATATAACAACTGTAAATATATAAGTACACAATGTAGGAGCACCTCAGTATATAAGGCAAATGCTAAGTCACAAAAAGAAGAAATCAACAGTAACACAGTAATAGTTGGAGACTTTAACACCCACTTACACCAATGGACAGATCACCCAGACAGAAAATTTTTCCTTTTTGACACAACCACGTTCCTCATTTTTGTTAATAAGTTTGCCTTCACTAAGTTTCTGAGGCTATTCATCTAGTCTCTTGAACAGTAGAATTGTCAAGAGTCCCCACAATCGTTCATCATCACATCTGCTTTCACTGCCAACAGTATCTTTTAAAAATTTCTTTGCTGATCTCTCACTTTATCAGGCAACTCCCTAAATGATTATCCATTTCTATAAAGTGTTATGTGGGCTTAACACTGAGCTACAAGAAGGCAACACAACTATATGCTTCACTGTCTATGCATGAATTGAATAACAGGTGTGCAGTGAACAATTACCAACAGACTTTGAAAGAAAAAAATGTTTTGATTGGTTACTGATAATGACGCTCACTTGTTGTTCAGGTAGTTGTTTGTGGACTGAAAGTCTAGTAGTGAAGTTTGTACTTTATGCAACTACTCACAGTTATTATATCAGAATAATAGAGATTCAGATCATGTTATTGGAAGACTACTTTTATTAAACTAAATGGTGATAACTGAAATTAATGCATGCCAGAACCATGCAAAGTAAAATTTGCCTGTATTTTGGATACTGAGTCAAATAAATTATATGATTAAAATTAGTTATACCTGTTTATTTTTACTTTCTGTGGCTAATAGAACATTTTAAATCACATATGTGGCTTGCGTTAAATTTCTATTAGACAGGGCTGCTGTATATGGCATATTAACAAAAATGTTACAAGAACAAAAAGAAGTACTCAGCTAGGAAAGAATCAAACACTGTCACAGTTTCCAAATGAGAAGAGTAGTCACAAGCAAAGGAACAGATTCAAATCTGCATAAACTGAACATAAGTGTATGGTGAAAAACAGCAAAGCTAAAACTAAAAGATAATAAATTGGAAAAACATTTGCAAAAAATATGAGCCAAGGGTGAATTGCTGACATTATAAAATTACCCATTCAAATTTATTCTAAAAGTATCAAGATCCCAGCAGGTTGTAAAACAGATGAATAGGCAATTTATATGAGAGGAAGTTGAAGTAGTAAGTAAACACCTAGAAAAGTATTTATCTTATCTAGTTATCAAAGATATGAAAATTATTACAACTTTGAGTTACAATTTAGTATCCACTTTATTAACAAAACAATTACAATACCTAGCACCATGGGGAAATTTGTGAATTCATGCATGATAACTGGCATTATAATTAGTACTTTTAGTAACCAGCAATGTGTAAACAGGAAGAGCCATGCAGATACTCCCAACACTTTGACCTCATAATGCCACTCCTGAGAATGACCTGAAGGAAGTAATTCAACAAGAACAAAAAGTTATATATATAGTAAGATACACACTGTATCTGTATCATTGCTTATAATAGCAAAAACCTGGAGATATTCTAAAAATTTAGAAAACTGCATTCAACACTGATAGAATACACGGTGTTTTTCACATGCATTTCAAACATTTACTAGAATTTACTGTATGCTGTGTCATACAGCAACCTGCAATATATTTCAAAGGATTGAAATCGTTAAGAGTGTGCTTTCTAAGCATAGTGGAATTTCTCTCAACACCCATAACAAAAGCTAATTAGACGAGTACCAACTGCTTTTAAAATTGAGCAATAAAATTCTAATCAATCCATGAATCAAATAAGGAAATACATAGAAATTAGAAAATATTGAGCTAAATGACATTGAAAATATGGCATATAAAAACATCTGGAAAATAGTTACATGGTGATCAAGAAAATAACTACCAACCTGTAATTCTATAATTATCAAAAGTATCCTTTATCTTCAGATTAACAAAAACTGAGAGTTTATGCAGTTCCTAGAGAAAAATTTATATTCTTAAGTGTCTGTTAGAAAGAAAATAGAATGCTATTCATCAGTGATTCAATTTTCTATCTCAAAACAAAAAGAATGGCACATATAATTAATTAGTACAGAGAAAGTAGAAGGAAAGAAACAATAAAAAATAAAAGCAGAAGAGAAACAGAAAACAAAATACAGTAAAGAAAATCCACAAAATGAAAACTTTGTTTCTTGAAAAAAATTAATCAAATTGATAAAACTCTGGAAAGACTGATGTAAAAAGAGAGAGAAACAATATACTAATATCACTAATGAATAAAGAGACATTCATATAGGTCCTATAGATATTTAAAAAATAAGACTGCAAATAATTTTATGCCAATTGAAATGAAATAAATTCCTTAAAGAATATAATGTACTGAAACTGACACAAAAAGAAAGAATAAACAGAATATCCTATATCTACTAAAGAAATTAAATGTTTTATTTTAACCTCTTCACAAAGTATTCTCCTAGCCCAGATGGTTACTTTGGTGAATTCTAACAAACAGTAAAGAAAGTAGAAACTTCAATTTTATATATACTCTTCCAGGAAATAGAAAAAGAAGCTACCTTTCCCAATATTTCTACGGTATCAGCATAATCTTGATAGCTAAATTGTTACAAAAATTAAAAGAAAGGAAAATTACAGACCAATATGCAGCATGAACATACACATATAAAAATTTAATAGGTTAGAGAGGGAATTCAGTAATATATAAAATGGACAATGCATCACAATGAAATGAAGTTTATTCTAGGAATGCTAATAATAGTTTACCATTAATAGGACTTCTGGTAAAGAATTTGCCTGCCATTGCAGGAGATGAAAAAGACATGAGTTCAATCCCTGGTTCAGGAAGATTCCCTCGAGTAGGAAATAGCAATCCACTCCGTATTTTTGCCTAGAAAATTCCATGGACAGAGGAGCCTGGTGGGCTGTAGTTCATGAAGTTGCAAAGAGTTGGAAACAAGTGAGTGACTGAGCACACACGCAATAGTCAATATAATTCAACACATTCACAGAGAAAAATAAAATGATGATATTAATAACTAGAGAAAAACTTTCGATAAAATATTGATTTATGATGAAGATTCTTAGAAAATCAAAAAGGGAAGTTAATTTAATGGTCAATTACTGAAACTTTCTTCCTGAGATTGGGAACACTAGATGGATTATACTAACACTACTTCCATTAAAAGAAAAAATAAGATCTTAACCAATGCAATGAGGCAATAAAAAGAAACAAAATTATAATATTTAGGAAAAGAAAAAATAAAATTCTCATTACTCACAGAAAATATAATTGTGTATAGAGAAAAGTCTTCTGGAGTGGGTTGTCACTTCCTTCTCCAGAGAGAGAAAAGTCTTTTTAAAAATCTAGAGATAAATATCTAGAATTAAAATTTATTATTCAGGTTGTTGGATCTAAAGTCAATGTATGAAATCAATTGCATTTTTACATACCAGCAACAAAAAGTTTGGAAAAGAAATTAAAGTGATAACACTTATAGCAGCATAAAACCCTTTAAGTCCAAAAATGTATTTGATGATAGATGATCAGGACCTCTACACTGAAAATTGTAACACTTGTCAAAAGAAATGGATAAAGGCATAATAAATAGATAAATTATTTTCCCTCATTTTCATGTACTGGAAAAATTTTAAACTTTTAGAATGTAAATTTTTCCTAAATTAATTTTTAGATTAAAAGCACAATTCTAATTAAAATCCTAATACATCTGTGTAGAAATTGACAAGCTGATTTTAAAATTCATATAAGAATGGAAGAAGGCAAAAACTATCAAGGTGATCATTAATAAACAGAAACAAGCTGGAGGACTTACACAGCCAGGTGNTACTGGAAAAATTTTAAACTTTTAGAATGTAAATTTTTCCTAAATTAATTTTTAGATTAAAAGCACAATTCTAATTAAAATCCTAATACCTCTGTGTAGAAATTGACAAGCTGATTTTAAAATTCATATAAGAATGGAAGAAGGCAAAAACTATCAAGGTGATCATTAATAAACAGAAACAAGCTGGAGGACTTACACAGCCAGGTGTCACAACAATAAAAAGCTATTAAAATTAATACAGATTGAAGTTAGTATAAGAATAGACTTTAAAAAAAAAAAAAAAGAGTTCCACATCTCAGGGCTACCTCATATTGGCAGAGGTGGCACTGTGGTGTAGTGTAGAAATATTGCTCTTTTTAACAAATGGTGCTAGGCTATTTGGATTTCCAAGTAGGACTAGTTACTCTTTACTGTCACCCTTCACAAATCAATTCTAGGTGGATTAAAGACTTAGATATGCAAAAGTTAAGCAAAGGCTTTTAGAAAAAAAATTGGACAATATTTTTATTAACTCAAGTAAACAAAGTTTTCTTTAATAAGATACAGAATATTCCAATCACGAAATATTAACTTAAACTATATAACTTCCCTGGAGGCTCAGATGGCAAAACTATATAACTTCCCTGGTGGCTCAGATGGCAAGAATCTGTGTGCAATCCAGGAGACCTGGGTTTGATTCCTGTGGGAAGATCCCCTGGAGGAGGCATGGCAACCCACTCCAGTATACTTGCCTGGAGAATCCCCATGGACAGAGGAACCTGGTGGGCTACAGTCCACAGGGCCACAAAGAGTCGAACATGGCTGAGCAACTNAAAATAAGTCTGACACTGTTTCCACTGTTTCCCCATCTACACTCCCAGAGCCTACCCAAACTCATGTCCATTGAGTCGGTGATGCCATCCAACCATCTCATCCTCTGTTGTTCTCTTCTCCTCCTGCCCTCAATATTTCCCAGTATTAGGTCTTTTTCAAATGAGTCAACTCTTTGCATCAGGTGGCCCAAGAAGAGAATCAAAACTCATCCACACAACACTGAATATATTGGTAATTCATATAAAAAGACTCATATGCAGGATATATAAACTAAACATTCAATATAAAATAGGACAAATGACTTAAACAGTCAAAGAGGATAGCCAAATGGCCAATAAACATATGAGACATGTTTAACTTCGTCAGTCATCAAGAAATGCAACTTAAAATGGCAAAATAATAGGGAGTAGAAGAACTGAACTCTCATTCACTGCTGCCAATTTAAGTATAAATTCATACCACCACTTTCGAAAAATATTTGACAGTCTCTTCTAAAGCTGAACGTATATATTTCATATGAGCCAGTAATTTCTCTCCTAGGTATTCATTCANTCAGTCATCAAGAAATGCAACTTAAAATGGCAAAATAATAGGGAGTAGAAGAACTGAACTCTCATTCACTGCTGCCAATTTAAGTATAAATTCATACCACCACTTTCGAAAAATATTTGACAGTCTCTTCTAAAGCTGAACGTATATATTTCATATGAGCCAGTAATTTCTCTCCTAGGTATTCATTCAATAGAAACACAAGCACAGGACATGCCAAAACTTACAAGGAAGTTTATTGTACTATTTGAAATAGCTCTGAACTGAAATAATATGTATTTGTCAATAGTTGAATGTATAGTTTTTGTATGTTTATACAATAAATAGAAATGATGATAATGACCCACTGCTACATGCAACAAAGAGTGAATCTCTAGGAGTGACGTGCATCATGGAAGCATAAGCTACCCCCTTTCTCCTTTAAAAACAACTAATTAGACATCCACGGCTGAACAGAAGTGCTTCCGTACACTACACCAAGGCACTCAGCAGGTTTCTAGCCCACCTGTGCATCTGGAGAACAAATGAGCCGAGCCTGAGAAAGAGCTGAGGATTCAAAGGCGTCAGCAAGCCTGTCCCACCCCACTAGTCCTGACGGGGAGAAAGGAAACCTGAAGATTGCCCATGTAGGCAGATGCCCATGGATGAGAGAGAATTTGTGGAAGTGCAACCTGCCTAAGGGGGAGAGTCTAGCATAACACTGGAGAGAGAGAGGGATGAGTTTGAATGCAGAGGAGAGGGAGGAACTCGCCAAGGTGACAACTTTCATGAGGGTTACCCTGCAAAGGGTTGGACGTTTGGTGGCAGAGAGACGTGTCCAGCAAAGGAGGAGAAGAGCAGTGACCTTTCCTATGGAGCAGGTGGAGAGCAAAACTGATGAGTAACTGCCCGGCTACCCCAGTTAATGAACAGGAGGAGCTCTTTACCAAAGAGAGTGAAATTCAAACAAACAAACAGAAATTCTGGACCTGAGTAATTCAATGAATGAGATGAATAATACTAGAGGTCACTGGTAATAGGGCAGACAGCATGGAAGAAAGGATAAATGACTTGTAGGATAGAAATATAAGTAATTCAATTAGAAGAGGAAAGACTTCTAAGATTTTTTTTTAAGTGAAGAAACCCTACAAAATCTATTGGATTTGATAAGAAAGGTAAATATAAGAATAACTAGCTTATAAGAAAAAAGGAGGAAGAAAAGAAACAGAGTATATTTAAAGAAATACTAGCAAGAATTTCCCAAACCTGGGGAAAGACTTGGACATAAAATTCCATGAAGCTAATAGAACACTTTATTTTCAATGGAAAAAGATCTCCAAGACACATTATGGTGAAACTGTTAAAAACTATAATAAAGAATCTTACTGGTAGCCAAAGGGATAAAAGAAAGTAACCTACAAAGGAAGCCCTGTTTGGATATCAGTAGATCTCTTAGCTGAGACCCTATAGGATAGTAGAAAGCAGAATGATATGTTTGAAGCGTTGAAAGATGAATTTGTCAGGCAAGAATAATTTCAGCAAAGTTATCCTTAAGTTATGAAAGAAAAATAAAGATTAAAAAAAAATTAACAAAAAATTAGAAAAGAAACAACCAAAAGACTGAGGGAGCACACTACCACCAGACATGCCTTGCAAGAAATATTGAAAAAAGTTCTTCAAGCTGAAATGTAAACAGAGTAACTGGCAACATAAGAATATATGAAGGGATACAACACACACTAGTATAGGCAAAAACAGATAGAATTTAAAAAATGTAATTCTGTATTGAAATGGTATGTTAACCACTTAACCAGAGTATAAAGATTGAAGGAAAGGAATATTGAAAATAACTATAGGTACAATAATTTGTTGGGCTTCCCTGGTAGCTCAGCTGGTGAAGAATCACCTGCAATGCAGGAGGTCCCAGTTCGATTCCTAGGTCAGGAAGATCCCCTGGAAAAGGGATAGGCTACCCACAGCAGTATTCATGGACTTCCCTGGTGGCTCCGATAGTAAAGAATCTGTCTGCAATGTGGGAGATCTGGGTTCAGTCCCTAGTTGGGAAGATCCCCTGGAGGAGGGCATGGCAATTCACTCCAGTATTCTTGCCTGGAGAATGCCATGGATAGAGCCTGGTGGGCTACAGTCCATGGGGTCACAATGAGTCAGACACGTCTGAGTGACTAAGCACAGCATAGCACTATAATTTGTTAATAAATATACAATGTAAAAAGAGATAAATTGTGACATCAAAGGCATGAAACGGGATGAGTATAAGAGTGGAGCCTTTGTAGGTGAATGAAGATAAGTTGCTATCAGTATAAAACTGAATGTTTTATCTGTAAGATGTTTTATATAAGCCTCAAGATAGCTACAAAGCAAAACTCTAATAGATTCATGAAACATAAAATAGGGCGACAGAGCTTACCAGAAGGAAAAAAACAAAACAATGGAGATACCGAACAAAGAGGAGGCAAACAATACCACGGCAGTAGTAAATCCTTGTTGCTGCTGTTCAGTCGCTAAGCTGTGTCTGACTCTTTGCAACCTCATGAACACAGCACGCCAGGCTTCCCTGTCGTTCACTATCTCCCTGAGTTTGCTCAAATTCATGTCCATTGAATCAGTGATGCCATCCAATCATCTCATCCTCTGTCACCTCCTATTCCTCCTGCCCCTCAATCTTTCCCTGCATCAGGGTCTTTTCCAGTGAGTTGGCTCTTCACATAAGGTGGCCAAAGTGAAAGTCCTTACATATCACTAATCACTCTAAATGTAAATGGATTAAATTTACCAATCAAAAGGGACAGAAAGGATGGATAGATAGAAAGTAAGACAACTATATGCTGCCTATAAGTGAAGTGAAGTCGCTCAGTCGTGTCTGACTCTTTTGACCCCATGGACTGTAGCCTACCAGGCTCCTACGTCCATGGGATTTTCCAGGCAATAGTGCTGGAGTAGGTTGCCATTTCCTTCTCCAGGGGAATCTTCCTGACCCAGGGATCAAACCCGGGTTTCCCACATTGTAGACAGACGCTTAACCATCTGAGCCACCAGAGAATATAAAAACCTAAATATAATATAAATATGCTGCCTATAGGAGACTCATTTCAGCTTTAAGGACACACATAGAAACAAAGTGAATAGGATGAAAGAAGATATTTTATCCAAGAGGAAACCAAATGGAAGCAGAGATACTCATATTTATATGACACAGATTAGACCTTAGGCCAAAAATGGTAACAAGAGGCAAAGAAGGTCACTATGGTTAAAGAACAGGATGCTTGGTTAAAAAAAAAAGGTCACGTGGAATCAATTATTTCTCTATGAAATTGTCATTATCTTCCCTTTATGGATGTGGCTTAGAACTATTAAATAACCTATGACTATACAATCTAGTAATTCACTGGGGTGAGATCTGAACATGGATCTATCCCACTCTAAAGCTTATTTCTTTCTAGCCCATAGCTGTTTGCTGTACAAGCAATTCAGTTACAGGAACTCACACAGCAGAGAGAACATTGCAGGCTGGGTTGATCTGGAAGCTGTGTGAAGGAGGGGGATACCCTTTCAGACTGGATTTAAACAGGAGACCCATGGAGAGGAAAGAATCCTGGGTTGAGGGTGGAGGTGGTCAGGAAAGTCCTGGGAGTTTCAGTGGTCAGTAAGCAACTTGTTTGATTGAAGAAGAGGAGTTTCAAGTTCCCTGAAGTCAGGGATTGTGTCTGATGTGAGAACTGAGTTATCCCCAGAGCTTGACACATTTTAAATGCTTGATTAATATCTGTTAAATGAATAAAAGGATAAATGAATAAAGTTTCATATCAAAATTGGTTTGAAGCAACCTAAATGTCCACTGACAGAGGCTTGGATAAGGAAGACGTAGCACATATATACAATGGAATATTATTCAGCCATTAAAAAGAAAAAGAGAATGCCATTTGCAGCAATAAGGATAGACCTAGTGAAGTTAGACAGAGAAACACAAATATTGTATGACATCCCTTATGTGTAGTATCTAAAAAGAAATGATACAAATGAACTTATTAAAAGAAAAAACAGAAACAGACTCACAGACTTAGAGAATGAACTCATGGTTACTGGGGGCGGTGGCGGGGTGGGGAGGGATAGATAGGGAGTTGGAGCTCAACATGTATACACTGCTGTATTTAAAATGAATAACCTACAAGGACCTAGTGTATAGCACTGGGAACTCTGATCAGTGTTATGTGGCAGCCTGAATGGAGGAGAATGGAAACATGTATATGTATGGCTATCTGCTCTGTACCTGAAACTATCACAATATTGTTAACTGGCTATACTCCAATACGAAACAAAAAGATTTTAAAAATTCAGCTAAAGGTAACTGTTTATAGATGGCATAGTTCATTTACTCCATGAATAACACAATTTAACACACCAGTTAAAAAGTACCCAGAAAATAAGATGGTATCAGCCAAACTTATTGAGACAATATTCAGGGAAATTGAGCTTTCCAAGCATGACTTTGCATTTAGGTACTGGGGGTATCTTAGAGCACAGGGTGGAGGTGGCTTGGATTGGGGCCAATATATGGACATGTTACCCAAGGGCATCTGCCTCAGCCCTTCCATCTGGGGCTTTAGAACCTTTGTCCTTCCTGTCAGAACTGCATTTCTTGGAAAATTCTTTCTGAGTTCTCTTTTCACTAGAAATACAATTTGTTGATATAATGATCTATACAGTGCTACAAAATATTTCAGGCGCCACCTGTGCTTTTAGGAGGAAGATTGGCATTTCAGGTCACTGTTAAAGAATTTCTCTTTTTTGGTGTTGCAGGAACATTGCTCCTCAAACAGTTTCCTCCTGGGGGAGGAGGAGATGATGAATCTCCTAACCTNCTAGTCCAAAAAAGAAACATAAAACATTGTATTCTCTAGTAAACACTTGCATGCCCACTTGTACCACAATAAGACCTGGTTCCCTGCCCATATTTAAGGGGTCCAGGAGTGGGCATGTGACTCAAAAATGAGATACCATTGCTTAGTTCTGATTTAATAATTATTAAGTTCATAGTAATTTAAAAAATATGATTATTTTGATATAGAGAATGGTAACCCAGTCTCCCCCTGAAACCCTAGGTTCTGAAAGGCAAAGCTCTGGATTTGTAGGCAGCCATTTTTTCACCACTGGGGCAACAGAGGAATCTGCCATGGAGAGAACAACAAACGAGAGATGAAAAAAGAAACTTCTGTTGAAATTTGGTTCCTTGGGTCAGTTGTGCTTGTGACTCAGCTCCACTCCTCCTTTCTGACATCATTCTATTCTAATAGCCTAATGTGTGTGTGTGTGTGTGTGTGTGTGTGTGTGTGTGTGC
>SJYA01000399.1:1354786-1373979 GCA_006410615.1 Neotragus moschatus | reverse complement strand
AGTCACTCAGTCCTGTCTGACTCTGCAACCCCTTGATTGTAACCCACCAGGCTCCTCTGTCCGTGGAATTCTCCAGGCAAAAATACTGGAGTGGGTTGCTGTTTCCTTCTCCAGAGGATTTTTCTGACCTGTGGATCAAACTCAGGTCTCCTGCACTGCAGGCAGATTCTTTACCATCTGAGCTACAGGTAAGTCCTGACTTCTGGTCCTGGCACATATTAACTATATGATCTTAAGCAGGTATCTAAACCATGCCAAGACTTTATCTAGTTTTAAAATTAACAAAAAATAATAATAGCACTAATTTTCCAGAGTAATAATTTCCAGGGTTATAAGTAAAAGTAGTGTGTGTATTTTTTTTAAGGAACATTCAATAAAAAATTTAAACAAGTGGGTGATAATATTCTTTTGTTGTCCTTCCGAATATTCTGTATTATAGCTCCCCCAAATAAAAAGGAAAAGGAAAAAATTTACGTTGTCCTATGGTTTTAGAAAAGGCAGAGGAACCAGAGATCAAATTGCCAACATCTGCTGGATCATTGAAAAAGCAAGGGAGTTCCAGAAAAATATCTATTTCTGCTTTATTGACTATGCCAAAGCCTTTGACTGTTGGATCACAAGAAACTGTGGAGAATTCTGAAAGAGATGGGAATACCAGACCACCTGACCTGCCTCTTGAGAAACCTATATTCAGGTCAGGAAGCAACAGTTAGAACTGGACATGGAAAAAGAGACTGATTCTGAATAGAAAAAGGAGTACATCAAGGCTGTATACTGTCACCCTGCTTATTTAACTTACATGCAGAGTATATCATGAGAAACGCTGGGCTGGAAGAAGCACAAGCTGGAATCAAGATTGCTGGGAGAAATATCAATAACCTCAGATATGCAGATGACACCACCCTTATGGCAGAAAGTGAAGAGGAACTAAAGAGCCTCTTGATGAAAGTGAAAGAGAAGAGTGAAAAAGTTGGCTTAAAGCTCAACATTCAGAAAACTATGATCATGGCATCTGGTCCCATCACTTGATGGGAAATAGATGGGGAAACAGTGGGAACAGTGGCTGACTTTATTTTGGGGGGCTCCAAAATCACTGTAGAAGGTGATTGCAGTCATAAAATTAAAAGATGCTTACTCCTGGAAGGAAAGTTATAACCAACCTAGAAAGCATATTAAAAAGCAGAGACATTACTTTGTCAACAAGGCCCATCTAGTCAAGGCTATATTTTTTCCAGTGATCATGTATGGATATGAAAGTTGGACTGTGAAGAAGGCTGAGCACAAAAGAATTGATGCTTTTGAACTGTGGTGTTGGAGAAGACTCTTGAGAGTCCCTTGGACTGCAAGGAGATCCAACCAGTCCTTCCTAAAGGAGATCAGTCCTGGATGTTCATTGGTAGGACTGATGTTGAAGCTGAAACTCCAATACTTTGGCCACCTGATGCGAAGAGCTGACCCATTTGAGAAGACCGTGATTCTGGAAAGATTGAGGGCAAGAGGAGAAGGGGATGACAGAGGATGAGATGGTTGGATGGCATCACCAACTCAGTGGACATGGGTTTGGGTAGACTCCGACAGTTGGTGATGGACAGGGCAGCCTGGTGTGTTGCGGTTCATGGAGTCCTAAAAGTTGTACAGGACTGAGCAACTGAACTAAATTGAACTGAGAGTTTATCATTCTGGAATGGATTCTTTCAAGTTTTCAACCAGCATATTATTTTTATATTAAAAATGGTAGGAAACAAGCAATTTCATGTCTGTTACTGATACATTGTTGGACTTATGGTTTACAACAAGAAACACTTTAATATGGTTTAAACTAAAATCCATCTTTTATGTTGAAAACCTTTAGAACACTGAGTCCAAACTCCTTATGTTAGTCATGATCATTAGAGGCTGAACATGGCCAGAATCAAGAGAACATAGGACACCCCATTAGTCATATGAGAGAACTATAAATGAAATACCATCACTCTCATGTAAACATCATATATTTCATGGTTTCACAAATATGATGATTCAAATGTGTACCCTTTAAGCTTACAACACTGAATATTTAAATGATATGGGATATGCTTAAAATAAAATGAAAGATACAATAATATTAGAATAATGTAAATAATAATTTTGTTTGTTACAGAATGGCTGGATAGTAACTGGTTAATTCAGTTGTAATATTATGGTAAAATATTGATCTTGCAGTCCAAGGGGCTCTCAAGAGTCTTCTCCAACACCACAGTTCAAAAGCATCAATTCTTCGGCTCTCAGCTTTCTTCATGGTCCAACTCTCACATCCATGCATGCCTAATGGATAAATCATGGATTCATGGACCTTTCTCGGCAAAGTAATGTCTCTGCTTTTTATAAGCTGTTTAGGTTGGTCATAGCTTTTCTTCCAAGGAGCATACCTGTGGCATACCAAGTGGTTTTCACTACCTGTAGCATACCAAGTTGACTATGTCAAAATCTAAGAAACTTAATACTTTTTAGTATTTTTACCATAATATTACAACATCATTTTAAAGGTTACATGCATTTAAAAAAAAATAAGGCGTGCTGTAAAAACATTCAGAGCCTTCATCTATGCTAACCCACCACCAACTCCCTCTCCCCTTAAGTAATTATGTTTAATTTTTCTAGCTATTTCGTCTGAAATTTATTCTGAGTTGGGTTTGTGTGTGTGTGTGTGTGTGTGTGTTGGGGGGGTGGTGGTTGGTATGGATAGTTTTTATTTTTGTTTTGCTCTATTGGCTGTGCCATATGACTTGTGGGATCTTAGTTCGCTGACCAGGGATTGAACCCAGGCCCATAGCAGTGACAGCACCAAGTCCTAACCACTGGACCACCAAGGAATTCCCTCTGTATGTTGAAATAACATTTGTGTGCTATCCTATTGCTTCCTGAGAGGATGATTTAGTTTTCTGTTGGTTGTGTAACAAATGACGACGAACTTCGTGGCTTAAGAAACACAGACTCACTGTCTTACAGATCTGCAGGAGAGAAGTCCAACACTGGCCAAACTGGGCTAACATTGAGCTCTCAGCTCCGTTTTCTCCTGGATGCCCTGAGCAGCATCCACTTCCTTACCTTTTCATCTTCCAGAGGCCACTCACATTCATTGGCTCATGGCCCCATTCATCTGTCTTCAAAGCCAGCCACCTTGCATCACTGTGCTTTTTCTCTGTAGTCCCATCTTCCTTTGAGAGATTCTCTGCCTCCTTTTTCATTTTTAAGGATGCTTATGATTTTCTTGGGCTCACTGAACCATCTAGCAAAGTCTCGCGGTTGTAAGGTCGGATTATTAGCAATCTTAATTCCATCCAGTAGTTTAATTCCTCTTTACCGTGTAATGTAACATATTCACAGGTTCTGAGGATTAAGATGTGGATATTTTGTGCGGAGGAGTAGGTATTTGTTTCAACTAACAAAGGCGTCATGGGGATGTCGCCATCCAAAAAAAGAAGAGTTTTGCTCAATTTCCTTGTTTTTACTGCAGCAGCTTATCTTGTCTATTCCTGGTGTCTCTGAGTCTCTGGGTTCAATTTCTCGTCTAGTCTTTGGCTGATGTGAAGGAAGATCTGACAACATGCAGCTAGAAAGGGAGCCTACGATTTTATCCGCTTCCTCCACCTTCCCCCATCCCTTTCTCCCACCCTCAGCCAGGTAAGAATACTGGAGTGGGTTGCCATATCCTACTCCAGGGGATCTTCCTGAGCCAGGGATTGAACCTACATCTCTTGTGTCTCCTGCATTGGCAGAAGAATTTTTTTACGCTGCACCAGTTGGAAAGCCCTCCACAGTATCATGTCCCCTCCAAATCTTGAAACTCTCTGAGGTTCTTTGTGTTGTGAATCGACTTCTTTCCCTGAAAGAAATTGGCTTCTTTCTGCTTATAAGCATTTTTGCCCATTTTCCCCTCACTGTCTCTCATTTCTTGTGGGTAAAAAATTCTTTGCTGCAATTTATGAGAGTTTAAAGAGAGAGTGGAGACAAACATGTGTGTTCCATCAGCCATGTCCAACCAGAAATTTAGGATACTCATTTTACAGAAGAAAAGCAAAGTCCCAAAGCTATCAAATAACTTGCCTATGCTCAAAAAGCCAGTTAATTTGGAGCCAGAATTCCTGTCTAGGCTTTTCTGATTCTTGCCTTGGGAAGAAGATAAAATGAGATGAACTTTAAGTTCTCTCCCTAATCTAAGACTCTATGGACACAATTAACCACAGTGATTCTCAAGATTTATTGCCTCTCTGACTGGAAAGGCAATTTAAATTTATATACATGCCATATAATGTCTATAGGATGATAATTACCTTGAAAATTTTATATATCTTTTAAACTCATGTGTGTCATAAATATAATGGTCACCTGATAAAAGAATGAAATAAAAAAAATTCTTATTTGAGAACAGATTTGCTCTTCAGGGTCTCCTAATCTATATTCTAGAAATGGTTAGTGTCAGAGCTAAAGCTCAAATCCAGCCCCTGATATAATGTGAAGGTTACTCTATAGTAGGATTTCTGTGCTTTGTGAGTCAATAGTCTGCTCATGTGGTGTTTCCAAGGCTCTTTCAAAAGCACATGTAAGATAAGAGGCCATGGATGTCTATGTGGATTATTAGCACTTGGTATATATTGGCACAGGAACAAAATTTTGGATAATTTTTCTTGTTGACACTTTTGGTATTTGGGGCTGGAAGACATCAGTGTTAGCAATAAAGTTCTTGCAGTTTCCTATTACCAGACAGAATGGAGATGGTATTAAGCCTGGGCTATAACTTTAAAGGATTTGAGAATTGTAAAATTTATAGTGTCCAGAGAATGAGAAGATAAACCACAGAGTTGGAGATAATACTGTCAAAATACACATCTGATAAAGAACTGTAATCCAACATATTCAAAAAATTAAAACTCAACAGTATGAAAACAAACCAACTAAAATGGGGAAAAGACCTTAGTGGATATCTCACCAAAGAAGATATATAGATGGCAAACAAACATATGAAAAGATATATCACATCTTGTCATTGGGGAATGCAAATTAGCACAACAATGAGTTACCACTACACACCTATCAGAATTTCCAAAATCCAGAACATTGACAATACCAAACGCTGACGAGGATGTGGAACAACAGAACTCATTCATTGCTGATGGGAGTGTGAAGTGATACAGTCAGTTTGGAAGATAGTCTGATGGTTTCTTACAAAACTAAACATACTCTTACTATACAGTTCAGCAATCATAGAGTCTAACTGCGCAAACTGAGGTAAGTTGTGTTATTTCTCCAAACCTCAGATGCTTCAATAATATTTGCTTTAAAATACCAACCCCTTAACACATACATACTGCTGCTGCTGCTGCTGCTAAGTCACTTCAGTCGTGTCTGACTCTGTGCGACCCCATAGACGGCAGCCCACCAGGCTCCCCCATCCCTGGGATTCTCCAGGCAAGAACACTGGAGTGGGTTGCCATTTCCTTCTCCAATGCATGAAAGTGAAAAGTCAAAGTGAAGTTGTTCAGTCGTGTCCGACTCTTAGCGACCCCATGGACTACTGCAGCCTACCAGGCTCCTCCGTCCATGTACTACTATATATAAAATAGATAACCAAGAAGGATCTATTGTATAGCACGGGGAACTATATTCAATATTTTGTAAAAACTTATAAAGGAAAAGAATCTGAAAAAATAATATCTATGTATATATAACTGAATCAGTTAGCCATACACCCAACACAACATTTTAAATCAATATATTTCAATAAAAAAAAGAGAAAAAAATGTTTACAAACTCATTTAAAAACTTATTTCATCTTCTATTTGTTTTTTTCTACCTGTGTAAATACATGTGTTTAAATGAATAAAATACATACTTTCCACAGATGTTTACTTAAAAAATAAAATACCAATCCCTTAGAAGGAATGTCAGGGAGAAATGGAAAAATACATTAGGAATTAGTGCCTGCCAATAGGTATCAGTTCCATTCCCCCCTTTCCCATTATAAATAAGAGGATTCTGGTGACAATAATGCAGTACATTTTACTGTAATTTAAAAACTACAAAGCAGGTTCATATACATTCATAGAGTGGAAAAATATTAGTGTTTGAAGATAATTAAAAAATTATCTCATTCTTTATTCCTATCCATGAATAAACTGGGGTCAAGAGACTCTATGTAAAATGTATCCAAGGTCACTCAGTTAGATAAGGACAAGATTAAGATGAAAAACGTGGGTGATACTCTGTTCCTAAACACACCTTTGGGTATATTTTATCTTTATGGATGATGTAGACTAATATAATGGTAGCTATTATTTATAATCACTTACATACAGAAATCAAAGTGATTACATTCTTTGTAGCCAAATGCAGAAGTTGTATACAGTTAGCAAAAACAAGCCTGGAGCTGACTGTGGCTCAGATTGTCAGCTCCTCATAGCAAAATTCAGGCTTAAACTAAATTAAACTGGGAAAAGCACTAGGCCAGCCAGATACGATTTAAATCAAATCCCATATGAATTCACAGTAGAAGTAACAAATAGATTCCAGGGACTAGATCTAGTTAACAGTGTGCCTGAAGAACTATGGGCAAAGGTCTGTAATATTGTATAGGAGGCAGTGAACAAAACCATCCCAAAGAAAAAGAAAAGCAAGAAGGCAAAGTGGTTATCTGAGGAGGATTTACAAATAGCAGAAGAATGAAGAGAAGTGAAAAACAAGGGAGAGAGGGAAAGGTACATCCAATCAAATGCAGAGTTTCAGAGGAGAGCTAGGAGAGACAAGAAGGCCTTCTCCAATGAACAGTGTTTAATAGGAGAAGAAAACAACAAAAGGAGAAAGACTAGAGAGCTCTGCAGAAAATTTGAAAACATCAAGGGAACATTCCACCCAAAGATGGGCACACGGGGATGATCCAGAGAGTTGATATGGGGTGGGTGGTTGGGGGGGGGTTCAAGATTGGGAACTCATGTACACCTGAGATGGAAAAAAATTAAAAATTAAAAAAAACCCACAAAGATGGGCACAATAAAGGATAAAAATGGTAAAGACCTAGTATATGGTGAAGAGATCAAGAAGAGATTGAAAGAATACATGGAAGAACTGTATAAAAAAGATCTTAATGAACCAGATTACTATGATGGTGTGGTTAGTCACCCAGAGCCAGACATTGGAGTGTGAAGTCATGTGGGCTTTAAGAAGCACTGATGTTAATAAAGCTAGTGGATATGATGAAATTCCAGCAGAATTATTCAAATCCCTAAAGGAGGATGAAATCAAGGTTTTGCATTCATTATGTCACCAAATCTGGAAGACTAGGCAGTGGCCACAGGACTGAAAAAAGTCAATCCTCATCCCACTTCCCAAGAAGGGTAGTACCAAAGAGTATGCTAACCATGGGACAACTGGACTCACCTCCCATATTAATAAGGTCATGCTAGGCTTCAGCATTATGTGAACCAAGAAATTCCAGATGTCCAAGCTGGGTCTAGAAAGGGAAGAGGAACTAGAGATCAAATTGCCAACATTTGCTGGATTATAGAGAAAGCAAGGGTATTTCAGAAAAACATCTATCTCTGTTTTATTGACTGCACTAAAGCCTTTGACTGTGTGGATCATGACAAATTGTAGAAAGCTCTTAGGTGTGAATATCTTACCTGTCTCCTGAGAAACCTGTATGCAGGTCGTGAAGCAACAGCTAGAACCCTGTGTGGAACAACTGATTGGTTCAAGAACAAGAAAGGAGTACAACAGGGCTGTCTGCTGTCTCCCTGTTTGTTTAATCTGTATGCTGAGCACATCACGAGAAATGCCAGGCTGGATAAGCTGGAATCAAGACAGGTGGGAGAAACATCAACAACCTCAGAAATGTGGATGATACCACTCTAATGGCAGAAGGCGAAGAGGAACCAAAGAGCCTCTTGATGAGGGTGAAGGAGAAGAGTGAAAGAGCCAGCTTAAGACTAAATATTANCATCACGAGAAATGTCAGGCTGGATAAGCTGGAATCAAGACAGGTGGGAGAAACATCAACAACCTCAGAAATGTGGATGATACCACTCTAATGGCAGAAGGCGAAGAGGAACCAAAGAGCCTCTTGATGAGGGTGAAGGAGAAGAGTGAAAGAGCCAGCTTAAGACTAAATATTAAAAGAAAACTAAGATTATGGCATCTGGCCCCATTACCGTATGGCAAATAGAAGGGGAAAAGGTAGAAGTAGTGATAGATTTTCTCTTCTTGGGCTCCAAAATCACTGCAACAGTGACTGCAGCCTTGAAATCAGAAGGCATTTGCTTCTTGGCAGGAAAGCAATGACAGACCTACACAGTGTATTAAAAAGCAGAGACATTAGGTACATATAGTCAACAAAGGTCCATATAGTCAAGGTTATGGTCTTCCCTGTGGTCACGTANTTGTGTTTGGTCTTTGTTAATTTGATTAATATGTGTCTTGGGGTGTTTCGTCTTGGGTTTATCCTATTTGGAACTCTCTGGGTTTCTTGGACTTGGGCGATTATTTCCTTCCCCATATTAGGGAAGTTTTCAACTATTATCTCCTCAAGTAATTTCTCATGATCCTTCTCCCTGTCTTCCTCCTCTGGGACACCTACAATTCGAATGCTGGAGCACCCCACATTGTCCTGGAAGTCTCCGAGACCGTCCCCACCTCCCTCAATTCGCCCTTCTTTTTTCCTCTCTGATCCATTCATTTCTACCATTCTATCTTCCACTTCGCCAATCCCATCTTCCGCCTCCGCCACTCCACTATTTGTTGCCTCCAGAGTGTTTCCAATCTCATTTATTGCATTATTCATTATATAATGATGCTTTTTTATTTCTTCTAGGTCCTTGTTAAACCTTTCTTGCATCTTCTCAATCCTTGTCTCCAGATTATTTATCTGTGATTCCATTGTGAGTTCAAGATTTTGGATCATTCTCACCAACAATATTCTGAATTCTTTCTCAGGTAGACTCCCTATCTCCCCCTCCTTGGCTTGGTTTGGTGGGCATCTCTCCTGCTCCTCCACCTCCTGGGCATTCCTCTGTCTCTTCATCCTGGTCATACCGCTGCGCTTGCTGTGGCCTTCCTATATTATGGGAATTTGTGGAGTTCTCTCTATTATGTAATCTCCTCCCCACAGGCGGGGTTGCATCAGTGGCCCGTCAAGGTTTCCCGGTTAGGAAGGCTTGCTTTGGAGTTCTAGTGTGTGAAGCTGGATCTCCTCTCTCTTGAGCCTGGAGCATCACCACACGGCTGCCCCAGCAAAGTGCAACCTCCGCCCCCCACCCTGGAGGAAGGGCGCCTCCCAACCGCCACCCCTCCCGACCTTCAAGGTGGGACAGCTCCTCCAGGCCCTCCCGCGTCAGCGCAGCCACCGATCTTGGATGCGAGTTGATCTTCCCAGTCCCCGACCCTGCCCTCGGACGTGGGGACGCGGGGCAACTCCCCTCGGGCAGGCTGAGTGCGCTGGTCGTCGCAGCCACTCGCGCTGAGCGCCAATCAATCAGCGGCCCTTCCCAGTCCCTGACCCCGGCCTCAGACGCAGGGTGGTCCCTCCGGCCCCAGACCCTGGCCTCGGGCTCAGGGTGGTTCTTCCCAGCCCCCAACCCCAACCCCGGACACGGCGTGGCTCCTCCCAGCCGCTCCCGCGCCATCCCAGCCCGGGGCTCCCAGCCGCCGTCTCAGTCCTCTGACGCGGGGCAGCTCCTCTCGGCTGCGCTGAGTGGGAAGTGGGGTGACTCCTCCCAGTCGTTCCCTCGCCGTCACTGCCCGGGACTCTCGGCCGCTGTCTCTTGGACGTGGGGTGGCTCGTCTGGGGCGCGCTTAGTGAGCCGGCGGCTCACAGCCCTTAATATAGACATTTAAAACCTTGAAATTTTCTCTAAAAACTTTTATCTGTATTTCATAAAATTTGAAATTATGTGTTTCACTATGATTCTGTTAAAAATATCTTCTAGTTTATCATCCTGACTTTAAAAAAAACATGTGTCATTAGAAATGTATTAATTTCCAAATATATGAACATTTTCTACTTTTCTACATTTTTACTATCCAGTACAGTAGCCATATGTGTGTATTTAAATTTTTATTAATGAAAAGGATGAAAATTAAATATTCAGCTGCTAAGTCACTCTAGTCAAATTTCTAGTGCTCAGCAGTTACACATTGAAAGTGACCACCTTATTGAGCAATACAGATACAGAATATTTTCATCATTACAGAAAAATCTATTATAATATTTTATTGTTATCAATTTCTAATTTAACACATTGCAGTCAGAGAATACTCTATATGATTTTGACTTTTTGAAATTTATTGAGATGTGTTTTATGGCCCAGAAAAGAATCTATCTTGGTGAATTTTTCATGTGCGCTTGAGAAGATTATACAGTCCTTTTCTATCATTGGGAGTAACTGTCAATTAAGTTGAGTTACATCCTCCATGTCTTGGGTATTTATTCTTTTTGTCTAGTTGTCCTGTCTGTTGCTTAGAGAAAAGTGTTAAATTCTTCAGTAATTGTATATCTATATATACTTTTATTTAGCTCTGTTTCATTTAAACATGTTGTAGTCTTTTTTTCTTTGATGTGGACCATTTTTTAAGTCTTTATTGAATTTGTTACAATATTGCTTCTGTTTTATGTTTGGTTTTTTGGCTAGGAGGCATGTGGGATATTAGGTCCAGGACCAGGGATCGCTGCATTTAAAGGCGAAGTCTTAACCACTGGACCACCAGGGAAGTCCCCTGTTACAGCCTCTTGATCACCTATTCCCTTTATCATTGTGATAATATCTATCTCAGTAATACACTTTATCTTGATGCCTACTTTTGTTATTAAGTAATGGTAGATTTTTAATGATTAGTATTTGTACAGTGTATCCTTTTTCATGTTCCATTATTTTACTTTCAAATTTCCTGTGTCTTTAAGTGTCAAGTGTGTTTCTTGTCAACAGATGCACTTCAGTCTTGTTTATTTTTAGCCATTCTGACAATCTGACTTTCAGTTTGGCTCTTTAGTCCATATTGCAGTTATTGGTGTATGTGCGTTTGTGTGTACGTGTTAAGTAGCTTCAGTTGTGTCTGACTCTTTGTGACCCTATGGACTGTAGCCCACCAGGTTCCTCTGTCCATGGGATTCTCTAGGCAAGAGTACTGGAGTGGGTTGCTATGCCCTCCTCCAGGGGATCTTCCCGACCCAGGGATTAAACCCACATCTTTTCCATCTTCTGCATTGGCAAGCATGTTCTTCACCATTAGTGCCACCTGGGAAGCCCAAGTTACATGAATTTTAATCTACCATAGCAGTCATAGTGATCTTTGATTTATATTGTTCCATCTGCCTTTTTCTTTGATTCCTCCTCTTCTGCCTTTGTGTGTGTGTGTGTGTGGGGGGGTGATTTAATTATTTTTAAGTATTCTTTTTATTTTTATTTTCCATGCTAGTTATTATCAACAGTTATGTCTCTCGTTAAAATTTTAATGATCTAGAGATTATCATAGGCATTTCTAACTTGTCACATCTACAACGAAAAGTTGTTTACCACTTTACAATGTAACAATCTCAGAATAACGTGCTTTAATTACTATCCTCTCACTCTTGTCCTTGTTATGTATTTTACTTCTAAATATGCCAGAACCTCACACTACAATGTCATTAGCTTTACTTTAAAAGATTAATAGTCTTTAAAACGTGTATTTTTGTGTATGTGGGTTCTAATGCCCTTTATATTTACTGACATGTTTTCTCTTCCTTCCCAAAGAACTGGTTCTCTATCTGGTGTTGTTTTTATTCAGCTAAAATAATTTTTTGCATTCCTTATAGTAGAGGTATCTATGTGACAATTTCCTTCACTTTTATCTGTTTGAAAATATCTTTATTTTGCCTTTTTAATTTAACAATGTCTTTTTTTATTATTATTGGAGGACCCCAGTATCACTCCTAAGTCTCTGTATTTATTTTGCATAGTCCCCAAGAAATGTCTCCATAAGCTGACAGAACTGACGCTAGCCAATTTTCTTATCTCCTGCTCCAATGCTGAGATCTCAGAAACTCTCAAAAAATTTGCCAAGGCATTAATTTTCCCAAGTTCTCAGAAAAAGGCCTTCAGCTACAGCCAAGGTTGTTGCCTCCTGTGTCTGCTTTTTCTGAGTCTCTTGTGCCAGCCCTAAGAATTTGCTCTGATGCCAGAACCGTGTGTGCGTGCTCATCCCTCAGTCATATCTGACTCTTTGTGACTCCATGGACTTTAGCCTGCAAATCTCCTCTGTCCACGGGATTCTCCAGGCAAGAATACTGGAATGGGTTGCCTTTTCCTACTCCAGAGGATCTTCCTGACCCAGGGATCAAACCCATGTCTCCTGCATACATATATTTCCTCTTTTATTGATTTCCTTCCCATTTAGGTCACCACAGAACATTGAGTAGAGTTCCCTGTGCTATTCAGTAAGCTCTTGTTAGTTATCTATTTTATATGTAGTAGTGTACATATGTCAATCCCAGTCTCACAGTCTGTCCCACCCTATTTCACTCTTTTTAATTTTTAGGAAATAATTCCACTAGACCTAGAATTCTAGACTGATTTCTTTTCTTCTTTCCTTAAAGATGTCATTCCATTGTTTTCTCTTCTCCATTGCTGAGAAGCTATAATTGCTATTGTTGTTCCCCTAGATGTGTTTTATTTCTTCTGGCAGCTTTTAAAGTTTTCTCTTTATGTTTGTTTTTCAGCAGTTTGGTTACAATGCTCTAAAGGTGCTTTTATTATTATTTCTTTGTATTTATCTTTCTTTGGGTTTGCTGAGCCTATTGAATCATGGGTTGATGTCTTTCATACATTTTAGAAAGTTCTAGGCCATTCAAATAATTTTCCAGGAACTCAAATTACATGTTTATTTGGACATTATATATATCCCAGGTATGTGTGTGTGTGTGCTAATATATACTTTAGTGCAAACAGAATTCAAAAGTGAACTATTTTCAATTTCACCAATTCCTTCTGCTGTGTCCAGTCTGCTAATAAACTCATTGAAATGAATCTTTATCTCTGGTATATTTTTTAGGTCTAGCATTTCCACTTGGATATGAAATTGTTCATCTGTTCAAACATGTTCACATTTTCTGTGTTATCATTTTACATATGTATTGTTATATAAAAATGCCTGATCATTCCAGCAGCAATGCTATTATTGACTAGGTCTGGTTCTATTTACTGTTTCCTGTTTAAGGGAAGAGTCATGTTTCCATGTGCCTTGTAACTTGATTTTGACTGAATTCAGACATGATAAATGATAAATGAATAGTAGAGTCTGAAGAAATCAATAGACAATGGTAGACCGTTTGTTTTTCTTTTCTGACAGACTGTTAGGGAGAATGTTTGATACAATCCAGTCTGTCCTTGATTCAGGTCTGAAAGTTTTGCTGCTGGAGTTAGATTTAGTTCAGCAAATGCTTCACGTTAGTGGGAACCTTTCCAGTAGCAGGGCTTGGAATATCAGTGCTTGAGGGCATATTATCAGCACTTTGCCTTGAGCTCATTGCCACATCTGGGGGTTTCTCTCAATAGCCCTGTTCTGGCCCTGGATTCTAGCTGGCCCTATGCACTTATGTTCAGAGCAAGGTGTCTTCCTCAGCTCACCAGCTCCTCCCCTGGCAGGGAGAAGGATGGAATCTGGTAAGGTAAGATCCTTTAGTGTCTGTGGAGTTTCTCTCCTCTCTCCTTGGACTCCAGCAGGTTTCACCCAGCTGCACGTGGGGAAGCTTTCCTCAGCTCCCCAGTTTCTCCCCCAGGAGTAGGCAGTTACTGCTCAAAATCTGCACCAGGATCTTGGAGCTGAGGGAGTTCCCTAAGTTCTCTTGTGCAGACTTGTGCAGTCTCCACACACCCGTGCACTGGGGGTCTGTCAGCAATCTTACCATACCCTAGTCTGTCCTGTATACACTCTGTGAAGGCTTGTGGAAAGAGTTGGTGGGGAGGGGCAGACCCCTCTGTGTCTGAGCTCCTGAGGCTTTAAACACTTTTAAAACTGCACCTCAGTATTCATAGCAGCAAGCCAAGATACAGAAGCAATCTAAATGTCCATTGACAGATGAATGATTAAAGATGTGGCACATCTGTACGTTTTCTTTGGAGAAGTGTCTGTTTAGATCTTCTTCCCATTTTTTGATTTTTTTCTTTTTTGATATTGAGCTGTATGAGAAGTTTGTATAGTTTGGAGATTAATCCTTTGTTGGTTACTTCATTTGCAAATATTTTCTCCAATTCCGTGGGTTGTCTTATGGTTTTGTTTATGACTTCCTTTGCTATGCAAAAGCCTTAAGTTTAATTAGGATTCCTTTGTTATTTTTGACCAAAAAACACATGAAAAGATGCTCAACATCACTAATTATTAGAGAAATGAAAATTAAAACCACAATGAGATATGCCCTCATATTACATATACATATCTCATGAGATATTACACTGGTCAGGATGGTCATCATCTAAAAATCTATAAAAACAATAAGTGCTGGAGAGTATGGAGAAAGGTAAACACTCCTATACAGTTGGTGGTAATGTAAATTGGTACAGCCACTTTCTTTCTCATGAAAGTTCCTTAAAAACTAAAAGTAGAGCTACCATATGATCTAACAGTCAGATTTCTTGGCATATATCCAGAGAAAACCATAATTCAGAAAGATACATGCACTCCAATGTTCATTGCAGAACTCTTTACAATAGCCAGGAAATGGAAGCAACCTACTTGTCTACTGGCAGATGAATGGATAAAAAAGATGTGATAACATATATACAATGGAATATTACTTAGCCATAAAAAGAATGAAATAATGCCACTTGCAGTGACATGGATGCACCTTGAGATTGTCATAGTGAATGAACTATGTCAGACAGAGAAATACAATTATCAATGATATAGCTTATATGTGGAATCTTAAAAACGGTACAAATGAACCTATTTATAAAACGTAAATAGAGTCACAGTTGTAGAAAACAAACTTATGGTTATCAAAGAGGAAAGGTGGGATGGGGGCAGATAAATTGGGAGATTGGGATTGACATATACACACTACTGTATATAAAATACATAACTTATAAGGGCTTACTAGATAGCACAGAGGAAAAGGCAATGGCACCCCACTCCAGTACTCTTGCCTGGAAAATCCCATGGATGGAGGAGCCTGGTAGGCTGCAGTCCACACAGTTGCTAAGAGTCAAGACACGACTGAGTGACTTCACTTTCACTTTTCACTTTCATGCCTTGGAGAAGGAAATGGCAACCCACTCCAGTGTTCTTTGCCTGGAGGATCCCAGGGATGGGGGAGCCTGGTGGGCTGCTGTCTATGGGGTCGCACAGAATTGGATACGACTGAAGCGACTTAGCAGCAGCAGCAGATAACACAGGGAACTTGACTCAGTACTCTGTTATGACCTATATGGGAAAAGAATCTAAAAAAGGGTGTGTGTATATATATATATATATATATATGCATAAACAATTAACTTCGCTGTAGTAGCAGAAACTAACACATTGTAAATCAACTATATTCCAATAAAAAGTAAAAAAGATAGATAATGGAATATTGCTTAACCACAAAAAGAGAATGAAATAATGCCATTTATAGCAACATGGATGGACCTAGAGATTATCATACTAAGTGTCAATAAGTCAGATAGAGAAAGACAAATATCTGATGCAGTCACTTACATGTGAAATCTAAAAAAATAAAACAAATGAACTTATTTACAAAACAAACTTAAGGTTACCAAAGGAGGGAACAGGGGAGGGAGGGATAAATTAGGAATTTAGGATTAACAGATACAAACCACTATACATAAACAACAAGGTGCTACTAAATAGCACAGGGAACTACACTCAATATCTTGTAATAATCTGTATGGGAAAAGAATCTGAAAAATAATATATGTGTGTGTATATATATATGAATCATTTTGTTGTACTCTTGAAATTAATAGAACATTGTATGTCAACTGTAGTTCAATAAGAAACATTGCCCTCAAGATTCAGCTTTTTTCTTATCAGCTTCCTCTCACATTGATAGTGCTGCCAAGGATAGAAGAAGCTCTCAAGAAGGATATTGTTACTTTTTGGACTTGGGTTCATTAGGTTTCTTTATACTCATACCAGCTTTCAAAAATTACAACTTTGTAGATTATCTGGCTTGTTCTTATCGTTAGGGTGAGAGCAATGTTCTCCTGTGACTTTCCATATCTCAAGTAGAAAGGGAAGTCAACATAGCTTTTTCTGTCAAGTTTTATGTTGCAATGGTTATAAACAAATCCTAATAGGCTTTCTAATGTGTTCTTGTCAAATCCTCATCATCACCATTGAAAATAGAGTTTGATGTAGAGATGATAAAATACTTGAAAACACGTTTTACAATCATTCAAACAGTTGCAAGAGCTAAAGCTCCTTTAAAAACCTCAATAGTGCTTCCTTGTCTTGTATGGACAAAGTTATGTTAAATTTTGTTTTGTAATAAGGCAACCAGAGTTCACATGCAAACTATCTTTGGCATATCAAGAATTTGAAAATAATAATGAGGCTTTAATTTACAGAACATACATAGCAAAGCCTTTACCAGGAAGATATTTGGATTGCTAGTTAGAACACTTCAGCCACAAAGCAACACTTTCTAATCTGTGTGAAGGAGGTTTGGAACTACACTATCCAGTCTTCTAGGGCCCCTGGCCAACAAGTTTCCCCTTGGCCTATAAGCCCTGTTCTGTGGGCATTTGAAATACTCCTGGCTACCTTCACTGCAACAAGCTATACCTTGACCTATGACCCCTTCATGTGGGCACTTAGAATATGAACCTTAGTGGGTCCATGAGTCCTGTGGCTGTGATGGGCAGCTGAGTGTTTTACAACTGGCTGCTGATATAAAGGTCCACCTGAAACAATCTAGATGCTACCTGAGGAAACCAGGGGCCCACCATTGGACCTCATCATGCCTTCATCACCCTTCAAAAAGCCCTAGAAGAGACTTCTATGGCTACAAGTGCCTGGTCTTATGTTCACCTTCATCCTCTGGCACACACCAATTAGGGAACTCAGGAATAGAAGTGGCCTCGCACTGCTTCCAGGCCCCCCGGCCTCCCTTGCTCTTCTCCACTTAACCCTGTGTTCTGAGATTGGTTCTCACTTGTAAGGTTGCCAAGTAAAATGCTGGGAAAAAAATCAGGTAAACATAGATAACGTTTTCATATGTCTCAAACGTTGCAGGAAACATACTTTTACTTAACATTATTTTCTATCTGAAATTCTAATGTTACTTTTAGTTACTATATTTTTATTTGCTAAATCTGGAAAGGCTACTCACTTGGAGATTGCCCTACTACTGGCTATCTCTTAGGCAATGAATGTCCTGGTTATTTTGGTCTTTGATTAGCTGTAACGAGTTGGCCAACACACTCAACCTCTGTACCCTAATTAGCAATACCATTGAACAGAGTTGGGTAAGATTCAAATGAGATAACACGTGTGAGTGCTGTGGCTGTATTATGAACTTCTCTACAGAAGCAAGGCAGCATAAAGATTACAGAAATGACAAGATCTAGTTGCATGATTAATTTATGACAGAGAAAAAACCTGGGGCCATAGTGGATCTATTATCTCTGACCCTTGTGCTTTGTGGCCTGTGCTTAGTCATACTGGCCCTGCACTTTTGTAAAAGAATATTGGCCATAGCTTGAAATATCTCAATGCTCTGCCTTTCAGTCTTAGCCTTTAAAGGTGTAACAATTTTCCATTCTTACAGAGACAAAAAAAATCGCAGAACAGAAATAACAATTGTTTTGGAAGATTATAGGAACCTTGTAACCAGACTTAGCAGGACAGTTGTAAGAACAAAGGATTCCAGCACCAAGAAATTTGCAACAACTAGCCACACCTCCTCCCCTGTCTGTAGAAAAGAAGCCTGAATTCTAATTCTGGTAATATAGTTCTTTGGGACACTAGTCTACCATCTTCTCAGACTGCTGGTTTTCTGAACAAAATTGCTTTTCCTTGCTCCAACACTTTGTCTTTTGATTTATTACCCTGTCACACAGAGAGCAATACGATCCTGGACTCTGTAACACAGTCATTTTAAAAAGTCTTTTTACACTGTTCTCATTTCAGGCCGCATGTCTGTCTGTGGGGGAGACAGGATAGCGAAGTTGGGGAGTTCTAAACTTGAGGCCTCAGTTTGGATCCTGACTCTTCCAGTTAACTGGCTGTGGGATATTGGACAAACAATCTGATCTGTTATGTCTGTGCCTCAGACGCCTAGAGATCCTGTTAGTCCAGAGCTCCCGGGGTACTATGTAACCACCTTTAGAATAGCATCAGCAAGTAGCAAGTGCTCAGGGTGCGAGCAGACCCTCCCTCTTCTGCATCCAACAGGAGACTGCCCCCTCTACCTTTGTGCAAGCATTTTCTTATGGTATTAATAGAGGTTCTGAGGAAAAAAAAGTTTATGCGATTAAAAGTTGGGGAAGTGCTACACATTACAAGCCCCTTTGAAGCTTCATAGCATATATTTGCATATCAAAGCTACTGAGATGATCCACGGTAGAGGAACGTATTCTATTTATTGATCCAGGGTTTCTAAAACTTATTTATACATGAAACACCTTTTTGAAAAATGGTTCATCTATGAACAGGCTGTGTAACTGTTCACCTGTCAACATTCCTGTTAAAAATCCTTCCAAGGCAAGGGAGAAAGTCAAGAGGTATTATGATTTGTGGACAATGGAACAAGACATAGTGCTGTGGAATATACGACTTAAAGTGACAAAAATAATCAACAGAGGAAGGGCAAACAGTGATAAACCTTTACTGAAGTTAGGAACTGGGACGATTTTGGTAGTTGAGCCAAATCTTCATCTACTAAAGAGGGTCAGGAGATCTCTTAGATTATCACACAAAGCAAGAGTGGCAGAGACATGTCTTTCTAGGCAAGATAGGAACAACCCAAATAACTGAAGACAGGGGTGCGGGGTGGACAGGGGCAGAAATGTTTTCTTTTATTACCAATTCCTTGGTAAAAGCCTGACTTTTTAAAGAATATATGCTTGTACTATTCGCATAAAAATTTAAAATAAAAACTTTGAATCCTCAAAGTTTTCAGGCTTGGGTAAGTCTAAGTGGGGCCTACATCTGATGAAAAAGGAATCTCTTGGGACTAAGACCCCCTA
>SJYA01000399.1:1344136-1354710 GCA_006410615.1 Neotragus moschatus | reverse complement strand
ATGTGTAGAGTCTTGTGTTGTTGGAAGAGGGTGTTTGCTATGATCAGTGCATTTTCTTGACAAAACTCTATTAGTCTTTGACCTGCTTCATTCGGTATTCCATGGCCAAATTTGCCTGTTATTCAAGGTGTTCTTGACTTCCTACTTTTGCATTCCAGTCCCCTAGAATGAAAAGGACATCTTTTTTCAGTGTCAGTTCTAAAAGGTCTTGTAGGTCTTCATAGAATTGTTCAATTTCAGCATCTTCAGCGTTACTGGTTGTGGCACAGACTTGGATTACTATGATATTGAATGGTTTGCCTTGGAAACGAACAGAGATCATTCTGTCGTTTTTGAGATTGCATCCAAGTACTGCATTTCGGACTCTTTTATTGACCATGATGGCTACTCCATTTCTTCTGAGGGATTCCTGCCCACAGTAGTAGATACAGTGGTCATCTGAGTTAAATTCACACCCATTCCAGTCCCTTTTAGTTCGCTGATTCCTAGAATGTTGACGTTCACTCTTGCCATCTCTTATTTGACCACTTCCAATTTGCCTTGATTCATGGACCTGACATTCCAGGTTCCTATGCAATATTGCTCTTTACAGCATCGGACCTTGCTTCTATCACCAGTCACATCCACAACGGGGTTTTGTTTTTGCTTTGGCTCCATCCCTTCATTCTTTCTGGAGTTAATTCTCCACTGATCTCCAGTAGCATATTGGGCACCTACTGACCTGGGGAGTTCCTCTTTCAGTATCCTATCATTTTGCCTTTTCATACTGTTCATGGGGTTCTCAAGGCAAGAATACTGAAGTGGTTTGCCATTCCCTTCTCCAGCGGACCACATTCTGTCAGACCTCTCCACCATGACTCGCCCATCTTGGGTTGCCCTGTGGTCATGGTTTAGTTTCATTGAGTTTGACAAGGGTGTGGTCCTAGTGTGATCAGATTGACTAGTTTTCTGTGAACATGGTTTCAGTGTGTCTGCCCTCTGATGCCCTCTTGCAACACCTATCATCTTACTTGGGTTTCTCTTACCTTGGGTGTGGGGTATCTCTTCACGGCTGCTCTAGCAAAGCACAGCCGCNGTTTCATTGAGTTTGACAAGGGTGTGGTCCTAGTGTGATCAGATTGACTAGTTTTCTGTGAACATGGTTTCAGTGTGTCTGCCCTCTGATGCCCTCTTGCAACACCTATCATCTTACTTGGGTTTCTCTTACCTTGTATCTCTTCACAGCTGGTCCGGAAAAGTGCAGCCGCTGCTCCTAACCTTGGATGAGGGGTATCTCCACAGCGCCACCCTTCCTGACCTTCAACGTGGGATAGCTCCTCTAGGCCCTCCTGTGCTTGCACAGCCACAGCTCCTTGGACATTGGGTTGTTCCACCCAGCCGCCACCCCTGGCCTCGGGCACCGGGCGCGGCCTCTGGCCTCAGGCGTAGGATGGCTCCTCCCGGCTGCTATTCCTGGTCTCGGACGCGGGGTGGCTCCCCCCTGCCGCCGCCTCTGACCTCGGACGCGGGGTGGCTCCTCTCGGCCGTCTGTGCTGATCATATCTAATGTTTAAAAACTGAAATCATTCCCCCTGAGATAAAGAACAAGACAAGGACATCTGCTGTCACCATTTCTATGCAACATTGTACTGAAGGTTCTAATCAGGGCAGTTAGACAAGAAATACAGGGCATCCAGATTAGAAAGAGGAAAAAAAAACTATCTTTTTGCAGATAATATAATTATGGATATGAAATCTTAAGAAATTCACACACAAAAAATCATTAGAGCTAATTCATTCAGAAAAGCAGTGGGATAGATGATTGCTTATTCAAAAGTCAGTTGTATCAATAATTCTACATACTGGCAATGAACAACCCCAAAATGAAATTAAGAAAACAATTTTATCTACAATAGCATCAAAAAATAGATAAAAAGCATCAAAAAGCACTATAAATTGAATACTTAGGAATAGAGTTAGCAAAAGAAATGTAAACATCATATACTGAAAACTACAAAATTCCATTGAAATGAATTTAAAGGTTTACGTAAATGGGAAGATATCTCATAAACTGGAAAACTTAGGATTGTTAAGATGACACAGCTTCCCAAATAGATCTACAGGTTCAGTATCAATATCCCAAGCAAATTTTTCTTCAGAAACTGATAAGATAATCATAAAATTCATTTGGAAATGCAAAGGACTCAGAATAGCCAAAACAAATTAAAAAGTTGGAAGAGTCACATCTCCTAATTTCAAAACTTAGGACAAAGCAACAGTAATCAAGACTGTGTAGCACAAGTATAAAATGGACATTATGTTACCGTTGTTGATTAGTTGCTAAGTAATATCCAACTCATTCACATCTTATGGACTGTAGCCTCTGTGCATGGGATTTTACAGGCAAGAATACTGGATGAGTTTGCCATTTTCATCGAAGGGAGATGCATTAGTTCAGTTCAGACACTCAGTCGTGAGCGACTCTTTGCGACCCCATGAATCACAGCACGCCAGGCCTCCCTGTCCATCACCAACTCCTGGAGTTCNTATTCTGCATATAAGTTAAATAAACAGGATGACAATATACCGCCTTGATGTTCTCCTGTTCCTATTTAGAACCAGTCTGTTGTTCCATGTCCAGTTCTAACTGTTGCTTCCTGACCTGCATACAGATTTCTCAAGAGGCAGGTCAAGTGGTCTGGTATTCCTATCTCTCTCAGAATTTCCCACAGTTTCTTGTGATCCACACAGTCAAAGGCTTTGGCATAGTCAATAAAGCAGAAATACATGTTTTTCTGGAGCTCTCTTGCTTTTTTGATGATCCAGCAGATGTTGGAAATTTGACCTCTGGTTCCTCTGCCTTTTCTAAAACCAGCTTGAACATCTGGAAGTTCATGGTTCACGTAATCCTAAAGCCTGGCCTGGGGAATTTTGAGCATTATTTTACTAGCATGTGAGATGAGTGCAATTGTGCGGTAGTTTGAGCATTCTTTGGCATTGCCTTTCTTTGTGGTTGGAATGAAAACTGACCTTTTCCAGTCCTGTGGCCACTGCTGAGTTCTCCAAATTTGCTGGCATATTGAGGGCAGCACTTTCACAGCATCATCTTTCAGGATTTGGAATAGCTCAACTGGAATTCCATCACCTCCACTAGCTTTGTTCATAGTGATTCTTTCTAACGGCCACTTAACTTCACATTCCAGGATATTTGGCTCTAGGTGAGTGATCACACCATCATCATTATCTTGGTCATGAAGCTCTTTTTTTGTACAGTTTTTCTGTGTATTCTTGCCACCTCTTCTTAATATCTTCTGCTTCTGTTAGGTCCATACCATTTCTGTCCTTTATCGAGAACATCTTTGCATGAAATATTCCCTTGGTATCTCTAATTTCTTGAAGAGATCTCAAGTCTTTCCAATACTGTTGTTTTCCTCTATTTCTTTGCATTGATCACTGAGGAATGCTTTCTTATGTCTCCTTGCTGTTCTTTGGAACTCTGCATTCATGCTTATATCTTTTCTTCTCTCCTTTGCTTTTCACTGCTATTTGTAAGGCCTTCCCAGACAGCCATTTTGCTTTTTTGCATTTCTTTTCCATGGGATGGACTTGATTCCTGTCTCCTGTACAATGTCATGAATCTCTGTCCATAGTTCTTCAGGCACTCTATCAGATCTAGTCCCTTAAATCTATTTCTCACTTCCACTGCATAATCATAAGGGATTTGATTTAGGTCATGCCCGAATGATCTAGTGGTTTTCCCTACTTTCTTCAATTTAATTCTGAATTTGGCAATAAGGAGTTCTTGATCTGAGCCACAGTCAGCTCCCAGTTATATATTAATGTGCAACAATTGAGAGTCCAGATATAAACCTTACATTTATGGTCAGTTGATTTTTGACAAGGGTACCAAGATATTTTAATGAGAATAGTCTTTGTAACAAATAGTGCTGGGACAACTGGATCAGTTCAGTTCAGTCACTCAGTCGTGTCCAACTCTTTGCGACCCCATGAATCGCAGCACGCCAGGCCTCCCTGTCCATCACCAACTCCCAGAGTTCACTCAGACTCATGCCCATCGAGTCAGTGATGCCATCCAGCCATCTCATCCTCTGTCGGCCCCTTCTCCTCCTGCCCCCAATCCCTCCCAGCATCAGAGTCTTTTCCAATGAGTCAACTCTTTGCATGAGGTAGCCAAAGTACTGGAGTTTCAGCTTCAGCATCAGTCCTTCAAATGAACATCCAGGACTGATCTCTTTTAGAATGGACTGGTTGGATCTCCTTGCAGTCCAAGGGACTCTCAAGAGTCTTGTTCAACACCACAGTTCAAAAGCATCAATTCTTCAGTGCTTAGCCTTCTTCACAGTCCAACTCTCACATCCATACATGACTACTGGAAAAACCATAGCCTTGACTAGACGGACCTTAGTCGGCAAAATAATGTCTCTGCTTTTGAATATGCTATCTAGGTTGCTCATAACTTTTCTTCCAAGGAGTAAGCGTCTTTTAATTTCATGGCTGCAGTCACCATCTGCAGTGATTTTGGAGCCCCCCANTCTCTTTTAGAATGGACTGGTTGGATCTCCTTGCAGTCCAAGGGACTCTCAAGAGTCTTGTTCAACACCACAGTTCAAAAGCATCAATTCTTCAGTGCTTAGCCTTCTTCACAGTCCAACTCTCACATCCATACATGACTACTGGAAAAACCATAGCCTTGACTAGACGGACCTTAGTCGGCAAAATAATGTCTCTGCTTTTGAATATGCTATCTAGGTTGCTCATAACTTTTCTTCCAAGGAGTAAGCGTCTTTTAATTTCATGGCTGCAGTCACCATCTGCAGTGATTTTGGAGCCCCCCAAAATAAAGTGTGACACTGTTTTCACTGTTTCCCCATCTATTTCCCATGAAGTGATGGGACCAGATGCCACGATCTTCATTTTCTGAATGTTGAGCCTTAAGCCAACTTTTTCACTCTCCACTTTCACTTTCATCAAGAGGCTTTTTAGTTCTTCTTCACTTTCTGCTGTAACTGTGGTGTCATCTGCATATCTGAGGTTATTGATATTTCTCCCAGCAATCTTGATTCCAGCTTGTGTTTCTTCCAGTCCAGCGTTTCTCATGATGTACTCTGCATAGAAGTTAAATAAGCAGGGTGACAATATACAGCCTTGATGTAATCCTTTTCCTATTTAACAACTGGATAGCCACAAGTAAAAGAACTGGGCCTCTCTGTCATACTACATCAAAAATTAACTCAAAATAGATTATAGACGTAGGTGCAGGAGCTAAAACTAAAAACTCTTAGAAAAAAATATAGGAATAAATCTTGTGAGTTTGAATAAAATAATGATTTCTTAGATATGACACAAAGCACAGGCAACAAAAGAAAAAATATTAAATGGAATTTCATCAAAATTAAAAACTTTTACATTTCAAAGATTTCCAGCAAGAAAGTTAAAACAACCCACAGAATGGGAGAACATGTTTACCAATCATATACCTGATAATGGACTTATGTACAGAATATATAAAGAAATTTTATAGCTCAAAAATAAAAAGATAAAATTAAAGACAAAATAAAAATTAAAAAATGGGCAAAGAATTTGAATAGTCATTTCTCTAAGGAAGATATTATAACAATCAATAAACACATGAAAAGATGTTGAACATCTTTAGTCATTAGAGAAATGTCTATAAAACCACAATGAGATACCATTTCACACAAACTACGATTGTTAGAATTAAAATTAAAAGACCAACATTAACACATGTTAGCTAGGATGTGGAAAACCTGGAACCCTCAGACATTTCTTCTGGGAATTTAAAATGGTGCAGACTTTTGGAAAGAATTGGGCAGCTCTTCAAATGCTAAATGTAGAGTTGTCATATGAGCCAGCAGTTCAACTCCCAAGTATGTACCCAAGAGAATTCAAGCATATATCCACAAATAAACTATTCATAGCAGCATTATATGTAATAGACAAAAAGCTGAAACAACTCAGATATCAACTGGTGAACCAAAAAATGTAGTATATATCCATACAATAGAATATTTTCAAACCATAAAAAGGATCAAGTATGATTCATGCTAAACATCAATGAATTTGAAAAGAGTATATTAAGTGAAAGACACCAGTCACAAAAGGTCACATAATGTATGAATTAATTCATATACAATGTCCTGAATAGGCAGATCTGAAGAGACAGAAGATAGATTAGTGGCTGTCAAGGGCTGGGGGTAAGCATAATAGAATGTGACCAGTAATGAACATAGGCTTTCTTTTTGCGGTGAAGAAAATGTTCTGGAATTAGATAGTGTGATGGCCACACAATTTTATGAATGTACAACAAGTCACTGAATTATATACTTTAAAAAGGTGCATTTTTAAGGATATATCAATATACCTTAATAATTTATATTAAATATAGAGAGAATAGGGGTAGTTTATTGGAAGTGTTTCTGTTTCATATTCCTCTCTCCTAGCCCTTCTAAAGAACTAAAATCTGTCTTAATAGAGATGCCTTCTGCCTATTCTATGACTGGCTTTGATCTTAAAGCTTTAATTGAAGTATTAATGGATTTAATGTCATGGACATTGGCTACTGCTTTTATAGTAGTAAACGGCATTTTATTTACCAAAGTATAACACACTCAGAAAATTACACCAACCATAAGTACACAAAGTGAACGTACTTGTTTAACTGCGAATCAGGTCAAGAGAAAGAGTATTTCCAGGATCCTAAAAGTAAAATTTGTATATCTGCCCATTCCATAACCTTTCTATTTTCCCTAAACATAACCACCTGACTTCTAACACCATAGTTTTATCCATTTTTGAAATTTTATAAATGGAATTACACATTATATACTCTTTTCTTTCTGACTTCTTTTGCACAGCTCCATGTATGTGAGATTCATCCATGTAGGTTGTTGTATACAACTATAGTTAAGCATTTTTTGCTGTACTGATTTCATTGCTTATATAAATGAAATAGTTTTTAATTTTTTCTGCTGTGATGAACATTTGGAGGGCTATTGTGAATAATGATGCTGTGACCTTTGCTACATATGACTTTTGGTGCACATGGGCATGAATTTCTCTTTCTATAACTTTAAGAGTTTTTTTAAAATTAAATAATTTCTTGGTCGCATATATAGGAATTTATGGGTTATTGACCATGTATATATTTAAATTTAGTGGATATTGTCAGACAATTTCCTAGAGCATTTATACAAATGTATATTCCTATCAGCAGTAAGTGAGAGTTTCAGTTGCTTTACATATTTGTTGAACTTAGTTTTGCCAGGCTTTTAAATTGAGGCATCTTAAAAATTATACACTGGTATCTTACTATAGTTTTAATATGTATTTCTTTTAGTGAGTCTGGGCACATTTTCCTTTCTTAAAAAACTGTCTTAAGAACAATGAGATCTACCCTTAATTTTGTTTTTCTTTTATTTTTTTGGAGGACAGATGCTCTATAATATTGGGTTGGTTTCTGCCACACATCAATACAAATCAGCCACAAGTTACCCTCAATTTTTTAAAATGTAGACTACACTATTATTAACTATAGGCATAATGTTGTAAAGAAGATTTCTAGAACTTCTTTATCTTGGGTAATGGGAGACTTTATACTTACTGAACAGCAATCAGACCCTGGCAATCACCATGGTATTCTCTGCTCCTAAGAGTTTGACTATTTTAAATATAAAAGTGGAGTCATGCAATATTGGCCCTTCTGTGACTGGCTTACTTCAGTAAATATAATGTTCTGAATGTCTAATTCATGTTGCTACATATGGTGGGATTTCCCTCTTTTTAAAGACTGAATAAAATTCTATTATATGTATATGCCATGTTTTCTTTCTTTATCCACTCATCTGTCAGTGGACATCTAGATTGCATCTATGTCTTGGCTGTTAGGAATAATACTTCAATGAACATGGGAGTGCAAATATCTCTTTGAGATACTGATTTTAATTTTTTGGGTAAGTAAACAGAAGTGAAATTGCTGCATTTTACTTTTAATTTTTTTTAGGAACTTCTATTTTTAATTTTTAAAGGAGCTTCCATATTATTTCTGTAGTGGTTGCACCATTGTACATACATCCATATTTAATATATATACACACACAAATATATATATATACACATATATGTATGCACATCAAACCCCATTGAATTATACACACTATATATATATGTATATATACATATGGGCTTCCCAGATGGCGCTAGTGGTAAAGAACCCAACTACCAAGGCAGGAGACAGAAAAGATGAGGGTTCGATCCCTAGGTAGGGAAGATCCCCTGAAAGAAGGCATGGCAATCCACTCCAGTATTCTTGCCTGGAGAATCTCGTGGACAGAGGGGCCCAGTGGGCTACAGATCATATGGTCACAGAGTCGGACACTACTAAAGCAATTTCACATACACACACACACACGCACACACACACACACAATGGCCATCCTAACAGGTGTGGTTTTAATTTGCATTTCCCTGGTGATCAGTGATTTTCAGCATCTTTTTATGTACCAAAGAAGATATACAAATGGGAACATTTTCATCCCTTGTTGGCCATTTAAATATCATTTTTGTGAAATACTCATTCAAATATTTTGTCTGTTTCTAAATATATTAAATTGATTGAATTTAAATATTTACTGGTGATATTTCTTAATATAGTCTGGATATGTGTCCCTTTTAGCTACATACAGTGTGTAAAACCTCCCATTTTGTGGCTTGTCTTCTTGCACTCACGGCAAAGTGTTTTCATGAACAGTTACTTTTACCTTGCTCTAATTTGTTATCTTTTCCTTTATGGTTAATAGATTTCGCATTCTTTTCAGAAATCTTTGACTACTCCAAGTTCATAAAAATATTCTATTTTTTCTTGTAGATCGTTATATATTTTGCATTTACATGAACAATTCATCCGAAATAGATTCAAGGTAGTGATTGGGTTTCGTTTCTTTATATACAGATACCTAACTCATCAGCAAGACTTAATGACAGAATTGTCTTTTCCCTGCTGCTTTCCATGCCACACTTGTCATACATCAAGTAGAGTACTGTATGGGTCTCTTTCTTGGCTTTCTGTCCAGTTGCATTTTCCTATTTGTGTTTTCTTGCACCAATATCACACTGACTTAATTACTATGACTTTATTATAAAAGTCCTTGCATCTTTCAGACATCTTTGAATTTATCTTGAATATTCTTGGTATTTTACACTGCCATATCAATTTTAAAGGGAGTTTGTCACATTACATACACTCTCACACACACACACCACATCCTGCTGAGATGTTGTCTGGGACTGTGTTGAGTCTAGAGATCAATACTGACACATTTACAGTATTAAAACTTCCAATTCAGGGACATGGTATATATATATATTTATTTATTTATATTTATATATATAAATTTATTGTCTTGTTTAACTTCCCTCAATAATGCTTTAGAATTTTCTGTGTAGCCATCTTGTACATCCTCTCTCAGATTTATTTCCTAGGCATTTGGTTTTTTAATGTAATTATAAATAATATAAAAATTCTTATTTTTGAATTATTTGCTCCTAGAAACACTATGTTTTGTGTATTTACCTTTAATCCAGCATAATTGCTAAGCCCATTTCTTAATAATTTATCTATAGTTTGTGTTTCTAGTTACACAACTATCTCTTATGAAAATTATGACAGTTTTCCTTATTTTAAATTTTTTCCCCTTGCTTTGTTAGACTGACTAGGACTTCCAGTACAATGTTAATTAGAAATTAGTAAGTTTCATTATTGCTTCATTTCTAGTTTAGAGGGAAGGTGTCCACCATTTCACTAGCAAGCATGACATATGCTTTTAGATTACTGAAGATCCCATTTATCAATTAGGAACTTCACATCTATTCCTAGTGTTCTAAGATTTTATTATAAATAAATGTTAAATTTTATCAATCTTTTTTCCATGCCTATGGAATAAAATCAAGTACTTTTTCTTTTTGTAAATGGAATGAATAACTTTGAGTTTCAAAACTTAAACCTCCCTTTTAGTTCTGGAATTAACTTTTGCACCATTTATTATCTTTCTCATATATTACTTGATTCTTTTTGACAATATTTTGTTTAGTATTGTTGAATCCTGGTATTGTTTCTGGGATTCATGTGTTTGAATCATGATTCATGTTTGGTGTGAATTCCTGTTTGGTATGTAACTTTCTCTTCTTGTAACATCCTGTATCAGGTTTTGGTACTAAGGTTATTCTAGCATCAAAAAATGACTGAGGAAACACTCTCCATTAAAAAAAAAATCCCTAGAAGGGTTTATAGACAAGTACTAGACCTTCTTTCTTAGCGACACTTGACTTTGGGAAAATCTGAATCTTCCATGAAGCCCGAGGCAGATGCATTGGCCCTCCCCACATTCCCTCAACCAGACTCAGGTCTTATAGGGCTTGGTTCACTTACGCTTTGTGCACACATTTGTTTCCTTACTTTATTATTAGTGTTTGGTGGTTTCCTTCTCTCTCTCTCTCTTTTTTTTTTGGGGGGGGGGAATATAATTGCTTTACAATGTTGAGTTAGTTTCTGCTGTACA
>SJYA01000399.1:1315963-1343915 GCA_006410615.1 Neotragus moschatus | reverse complement strand
CTACCCCTCCTTACTTTATTTAAAGTAGTGTTATTTCTTTATCTTTTGTCGAACTTTTCAGTTTTAATTAATTTTTACAGAAAGAGTCCAGCAAAAACAGTTGTATTTTTCTACCTTTCAGTGAAAATTCTTCTCCTCTATTTTAATATGGGAATCCTTCCTTTAAGACAAAGAAATGAATATGTCTCTTCTAGACATCTAAGATGGGAGAATGGAGGGACTGTATATGGGGAAGTGAGGCTCTTAAGAGAAAGACCACAACATACAGGAAGAACACTGGATTAGGAGTTAGCAGGCCTGGGTATTTGACTANATTGGCCCTCCCCACATTCCCTCAACCAGACTCAGGTCTTGTAGGGCTTGGTTTACTTACACTTCGTGCACACATTCGTTTCCTTACTTTATTATTAGTGTTTGGTGGTTTCCTTCTCTCTCTCTCTCTCTTTTTTCTTTTGGAATATAATTGCTTTACAATGTTGAGTTAGTTTCTGCTGTACAACGGAGTGAATCAGTTTTATATATACATATACCTTCTCCCTCTGGAACCTCCCTCCTACCCCTCCTTACTTTATTTAAAGTAGTGTTATTTCTCTATCTTTTGTCGAACTTTTCAGTTTTAATTAATTTTTACAGAGAGAGTCCAGCAAAAACAGTTGTATTTTTCTATCTCTCAGTGAAAATTCTTCTCCTCTATTTTAATATGGGAATCCTTGCTTTAAGACAAAGAAATGAATACGTCTCTTCTAGGCATGTAAGATGGGAGAATGGAGGGACTGTACATGGGGAAGTGAGGCTTTTAAGAGAAAGACCACAACATACAGGAAGAACACTGGATTAGGAGTTAGCAGGCCTGGGTATTTGACTATNAGTGATCTTCTGGTTTCTGCTCCATAGTACTCTTACTCTCTCCTTGTCAAGCTCCAGGGTTCACTAACCAGCTTCCAGTCTCTCCAAAAACAACCAACCCACCCTTTACTCTACATGTCAATACAGCCAACAGTTCTGCCTTTGCTCTTTTGTCCTATGCCATATGATGGCTTCCCTAAAGGCACTGAGAATCTGTGGTTTTCAAGAGGTGGCCTAGGCTGGTCCTAGGAAATGTGGGGCAGGAAGAAGAAGCCCACACAAGGGTTTAATGACCAACCCCAGTAAGCCCTTCAAGTTCCCAAATGTCTTTTAGGGAAAGAAATAGAATATATAGACTGGAATTTCTCCATAGATGGAAAACTGACACAGAGGGCTTCCCTGTTGGCTTGGTGGTAAAGAATTCACCTGTCAATGCAGGATACATAGGTTTCATCCCTGGTCTGGGAAGATCCCACATGGTGTGGAGCAACTAGGCCTGTACTCTAGAACCTGGAAGCTGCAACTACTGAAGTCCACATGCCTAGAGCCCACAACCAGAGAGAGTAGCTCCTGCTTGCCCAAAACTGGAGNGCAGGAGACATAGGTTTCATCCCTGGTCTGGGAAGATCCCACATGGTGTGGAGCAACTAGGCCTGTACTCTAGAACCTGGAAGCTGCAACTACTGAAGTCCACATGCCTAGAGCCCACAACCAGAGAGAGTAGCTCCTGCTTGCCCAAAACTGGAGAAAAGCCTGAGCAGCAACAAAGACCCAGCACAGCACAAAGAAATAAGTAAAACTATATATATATTTAGATATACAGCACAAAGAAATAAGTAAAACTATATATATATTTAGAAAGCTGACACAGGCTTTCTGATTCAGTAGGTCTGGAGGGAATCCTGAGAATCTGCATTTCTAACAAAATTTCCAGGTGATGCTGCTATTGCTGGTCTGGATACCACACCTTGAGATCATAGCACATTATTCCTCTGTCTTTAGAGCCAGCCCACCTTCTTAGTGATTGATTTCACCTAGGAAAGGCCTCCTG
This sequence comes from Neotragus moschatus, assembly GCA_006410615.1. NCBI lineage: Eukaryota > Metazoa > Chordata > Mammalia > Artiodactyla > Bovidae > Neotragus > Neotragus moschatus. The sequence goes on along the minus strand of SJYA01000399.1, from coordinate 1,342,018 downwards.
GTTCAAGGCTCAGCCTTGTTCTAGTCATTTCTCAGTAGCATTGGCCACATCCTCATTAAGGGCACTTGTGTGAAGAGTTTATCCTGACCCATGTCCAATACCTGGGCCTTGCTGGCCTGAAACCAAGGGCTGCTCTGAGTGTGGTGTGGTATGATGATGGTCATGGGCAATCAGGAGTGCTTGTGATCAATGTCCACTAGGAACCCATGAATCTCCAATTCCACATGCTCACTACTGTGCCATTGGGATCCTGATGTCAAAAGGCACAAAAGGGTGCCTAGTGCAAATTCCCCCTCATACCACTCCCCACCTCCCACTCCCAAGTTTTCCTCCTTAGAACAGTCTTACCTCTTCTCTGGAATCTTATCATTCCTCTGCAGCTTTCGCTTTTGGGATTCCTGAGCACTCCTTCCCATCAGTTTTATGGCACTGATTTAGACTGCGAGCAGCTGGAGGGCATGTCTCGATGCCTTGTTGATCCTTGTCAAAGTGCAGAGCACACTATAGGCACTCTCTGAATGTTTGCTTATTGTTGTTGTTCAGCCGCTCAGTTGTTTCTGACTCTCTGTAAACCCATGGACTGCAGCACGCCAGACTTCCCTGTCATTCACTATCCGAGTTTGTTTGAACTCATGTCCATTAAGCTGGTGATGCCATCCAACCATCTCATCCTCTGTCGTCCCCTTCTCCTCATGCCCCCAATTTTTTCTAGCACCAGGGTCTTTCCTGTGAGTTGGCTCTTCACATCATATGGCCAAAGTACTAGAGCTTCAGCTTCGGCATCAGCCCTTCCAATGAATATTCAGGGCTGATTTCCTTTAGGAATGTTTGATAAATGAAACAAAGGCACCAACTAGGAAGATAACATAACACAACAGAGGTAAGGTAGTCTGACTCTGCAGTCATCTGACCTGAGTGTAAGTTTCAGTTTTGTCATTGTTAATTGCAAAACCCTGTATAGGAATTACTCAACTTTGTTCTCAGTTTTCTAATCCACAAAGCGGATACAACAGTGTCTTCCTCATACTACTACTACTACTACTACTACTACTACTAAGTTGCTTCAGTCGTGTCTGACTCTGTGCAACCCCTTAGATGGCAGCCCACCAGGCTCCGCCGTCCCTGGGATTCTCCAGGCAAGAACACTGGAGTGGGTTGCCATTTCCTTCTCCAATGCATGAAAGTGAAAAATGAAAGTGAAGTCGCTCAGTCGTGCCTGACTCTTAGCGACCCCATGGACTGCAGCCCACCAGGCTCCTCCGTCCATAGGATTTTCCAGGCAAGAGTACTGGAGTGGGGTGCCATTGCCTTCTCCAATCTTCCTCATAGAGCTGTTGTATTAAGATAATACATATAAAGCTCTTATCACTGGGCACAGAATCGGTTCTCAGACAATGGTATTTATTAGCAAAAGAACCACTTGCTAAACATATGAGGGGTGGGCACAGAAAGAGGAATGTTGGGACTTTATGTTTCAGGCTTTCACCCAATATCATTTTTTAGCTTGATCTATTGAAGTGGGATAAAGTAAGACTCTAGAGAGCAGATATGTCATGTCTGAAGGGACAGAACAAGGAGAGTGGAAAGAGACAAGAAGACAGACCCAGCAGGCACTTCACAGCCTGTCTGGCCTTTGTTTCCATTTCTGTGTTTGTTTCTAATGGTGTTAATTCTCTGCTCTCTTTCACAGACACGTTTTTTGTCTGTATTCATCAACAGATACAATAAAACCTGAATCACCTTGTGCTGAGAACTAGGACACCAGAGACCTGTGTTTAATAGGTGTTTGGGAATGCCACTGCTTATTGGTATACACGATATGTCAGGGCTGTTAAAAACACAGCTTGTTCAGTCCTCCAAGCTGCGCTTGGCTCTTGCGTTAGCTAACTTCCCTTTGGTGCTGTGGAGAGGCACACCATGTAACGTGGCAGACGTCCTGGGTACCAACGTCACACTAGTATCATGTCCAGCTTTCCTTCCCTTCCAGGCATGTGGATGACAGGCCCCCTGTAGTTGAGCAGGGCCCTGAGCCTGGTCCTGGGTGGCTAGTGAGCAGAGGCAGGGAAACCCCCCCACAGCTCTCTTTCTGAGGGCATACGATCCTGCAGGAGGCCTTGTTTTAGGGGCAGAGCGTCAAGATTGAAACAACCTGGACCCTGAGCTGCACCAGGAGGAAAGCTGCCTTAAAGAGGTATTTGCATCATCCCAAATCATTTGATGCATGAAGGCATTGAAATTTTGAGGTTGTTTGTGACTGTCAGATACCCTGGCTCATTCTAATTTTTAAAAATCAGTAAGAAAATATTACAAGTCTTTCCACGCTTTTTCCATCATCAGGTGGTTATCTGCTTGTGCTTTTCATATAGTAGCCCAGGCGTGTCAGTTTATAATGTTCTTGATAATTCTGTTTTTGGCCAGGAGCCTTCTCTTCATTCTCCACTACCCACTCCACCCCCCGGTTTTGTAGGCCAGGTGGCACTAGTGGTAAATAACCTGCCTGCAATGCAAGAGACATAAGAGATGCAGATTCAGTTCCTGGGTTGGGAAGATCCCCTGGAGAAGGAAACGGCAACCCACTCCAGTATCCTTGCCTAGAGAATCCCACGGACAGAGAAGCCTGTAGGCTGCAGCCCATAGGGTCTCCAAAAGTTGGACATGACTGAAGTGACTTAGCCTGCACATAGCACACATATTTGCCAAAACTCTTCAAGAAAGATCTAGATGTGATCCTGGTTGGATCAAACCTATCCTTCTCCTGCTGAAAAATATTTATATCTTACTTGTGGTGAGAAAAGAGTGCCAGCTGCTTCGTAAACAGAATCAGATCTCGAGATGGATCTTTTAGTGATAAAGTCTAGAGAAATACATGAACCAATAATTTACTTTATTTTTGTTTCTTGTGTGTGTGACCCCAAGTAAGAAGTAGTGTAGCGTGGATATCTAGATGAGTGACTGTGAAACTGGGTTTATAGAGGAGACTTGACTGGAGTCAGCAGTGTGGCTGAATGTAATTGTGTGTCCTGGGCCCCTGCTCATGGGTTTGAAAGACACATCCTATTGTGTGTGATAGACTTGGGGCCTCTGGGCTCCAGGAGCACAGGCGGACTGCGAGCATGGCAGGCCCTGACTATGTCCCATCTGCACCTCTGTTTCCTCGCTGTGGAAGGGGGCTGTTACACAATTCCCAGGCCTTTGGAAAAGACATGGTTGGTACTGTACTGTACTGTATAGCTTTTCTTTTTCTTTTTTTGCTATGAGTAAATTTCTAAAAAATATCCACAAACAAAAAGGATTTCCAAAGAACCTAGGATCAGAAACATGGATGAAATAAAATTTCTGACTGATTAAACTATACAAAACTCTCAGGGGTGTATCAGGATAGAGTAGGTTGAAGGGCTAGCCTACTCTCCCTAACTCCCACCCTGGGACCAGATCTGGAGTCCTGATTATTTCTGTACATAAAGTCTCATTAAAACACAATCAGGGTTTCCCAGGTGGCTCAGTGGCAAAGAGTCTGCATGCCAATGAGGGAAACACAGGAGATACGGGCTTGATCCCTGGGTCAGGAAGATTCCCTGGAGGAGGGCATGGCTACCCACTCCAGTATTCTGGTCTGGAAAATCCCATGGACAGAGGAGCCTGGTGGGCTACAGTCCAGGAGGTCGCAAAGAGTCGGACATGATGACTGAGTATGCACTCCCACACAAAACAAACTCAAGCTCATCCACCTTACACAATGTTCATGGCTGTTCTCATNAACTTTTTCACTCTCCTCTTTCACTTTCATCAAGAGGCTTTTTAGTTCCTCTTCACTTTCTGCCATCAGGGTGGTGTCACCTACATATCTGCAGTTATTGATATTTCTCCTGGCAATCTTGATTCCAGCTTGTGCTTCTTCCAGCCCAGCGTTTTTCATGATGTACTCTTCATATGTCCTGGACACTCTTAAGTAATGAGTATTGGCATCCTCTGATGAAAATCCTCTATGCCAGTGAACCCTCTACCCTCACTCTTTTTCTTTCTTTCTTTCTTTTTTGGCCATTGCATGGCTTGTGGGATCTCAGTTGCCTGACCAGGGGCTGAATCCAGGCCATAATAGTGAAAGCCTGGAATCCTAACCACAATCCTAATCCTAGGCAACCAGGGACTCTTATGCCCTCATTCTCTTGAGTATATTCCATAAAGAGGGCTGTTAATGCCTCTGTAACCTCTCATTCTGCTATGTATTTTGTATCCCAGTAGATTATTTTAATCTATAGTTACTGACCAAGGAAATGTGTAAATTAAGGGTCTGAGCCTGTATCAAAGAAACAGGCAGAGGATCGAGTTGGATCTTGAAAGACAGGCAAGGCTGTTCTCTAGATCGGGCAAAGTTGACCACTAGCACAGCTCTGAAGTGTAATATTCTATAAGCAGCTCTTTATCCGAGATAAATTAGGGAACCTCTTTAATCACCTCTAAAGCGCAAAGCAAAGCGCTATGAACAAAAATATCTGGAGGCAGGCCTAGATGATGGGACAGATTCAAACACTGTGGAAACCTACAAGGGTAAAATGTTTAAGGAGGGAGCCAGTATTGACCAGCAAGGTGCATTTGGGTTCCCCAGCACTCCAAGGACTTCACAAGCCTGATATTAACCCTCTCAGCCTGTCTTCATTGTGGATAAACCTGGCCTTTATTGGAAGCATGTGTTACTAAGTCACTTGACTCTTGAGAAAAGAGCAATGCATTAGGTTGTAAAGTCACCAAAGATAACCTCACNACAGATTCAAACACTGTGGAAACCTACAAGGGTAAAATGTTTAAGGAGGGAGCCAGTATTGACCAGCAAGGTGCATTTGGGTTCCCCAGCACTCCAAGGACTTCACAAGCCTGATATTAACCCTCTCAGCCTGTCTTCATTGTGGATAAACCTGGCCTTTATTGGAAGCATGTGTTACTAAGTCACTTGACTCTCGAGAAAAGAGCAATGCATTAGGTTGTAAAGTCACCAAAGATAACCTCACATTCTTGCTGGGGTCCATGCTTTGGCAGAGTCTGACCTGAGCTCCATGACCATCCATTATTAAATGTGAGCCAATACTTTATCTTCACGTGGCTGCATTTGTTATACTGGGGCTGTGCTGTTACCAGACATGTACATAACTTCCTGAATATTGTTTTCTTTTATTCATATGCATTTTATAATATGCAATGTTTTAATTAATCTGCTTATTACTTGTACTACAGTTTAAATAATCAAGCCCATGGTTCTTAGTGATAAAGAGTTTGGGTGGTAGGAACACATCTCCATTGGGACTATTATAAAATGTCCCTTTACTAAGCATTTAGTCAAGGCTTAAGTTTTCAGAAGTATTCACAGTATCAAATGCTATGTGCCATGTTCTGTGCTAAGCTTTTTATATATTTTATCTCATTCAGTAGTTAAGATACAAACTTAGGAACTGCAAGGTTGAAATTGCAACCAAGTAATAAAATGCAGATATTATCCAAACTCATTAACTCCTTTGTATGCTTTTGTGAATTGGTAGGCAGAAATTGAGTGCCTCTTTAGTACTGAACCGTCTTACTGAGTACCTGCAATTATACTAATTAATAAAAACATCTTTCCTTCCTTCATGACTAACTAGGCAGTTCGTTATTCAATAATAATTGTCCTGTATCACTTAGGGCTTACATTCAGCAGCAAATATCAGATATTAAAGAATAGTGACTTATTCCAATGAAGAGTTTTATTTTTCTAATTCTAAGTATGGATATAGTCAGTTCAGAACTGGAAGGGCAACTCCATAATGTAATCAGAGACCCAGCAGATTCTAAATCTTTCTGCTCCATCATCTTCAGTACATGCTTGTCTCATGGCCACAAAATGACTGCCATCCTCCAGCCAGCTTATCTGCATTCTTGTCAGGTAAAAGACGATGGGCAGGGATTAAAAGGAACATGCCAGTTGAGTCAGCTTTCCTTTAATGTGGCTTTCCCAGATTTCTTATCTGTGAACTTCCTCTTGCTTCTCATTGGCCAGCTTTGTGGATCATATTCACTTCTAAATAAAAAGGTGGCTGAGAAAATTAGTTACCTTTTTGAAAGGAACATATAAACCTGCCACGCATCTTTGAGCTTTGATTTACTGTTTCCAGCTTATGTAGGGACGGGGTGGATACAGACACAAGCAGACTCACAGCCACCTACATGGTGTGGATTAAGGAACACTGGGTAGGCTCAGAAGCCAAGTCATATTGCCAGGTAGTGACAAGCTGGAACCAGCACCTTTGAGCCTCTCATGACCTTGCCAGTCTTATTATACTTCACCTGAGAACTCAAATTCCTATAAACTGACAGCCCACTGACTAGCTGAGTGAATGGCTCCAGGCAATAAAGGTTCTTTCTAAGCCATATGACCTCCAAGTGGCCAGTAGGACATTTACAACCCTAGGGTATCAGTTAAGAATGGAAAATGTCCAGACCGTGCTCTTTACTTCCCAGCCTCTGGGCAAAAGCAAAAGATGATGGATAATTCTAGAGACAATTGAGCCATTATCTGTCTTTACTACAACGAAAGGTTGAGGTTGGAATACAGGAGGAGGAGAAATTCTTTATATTGTAAAGACACAATTACAGGACAGAAAAAAGAAAGTGAACTACATTTGCAGTTAAAGTCATTTTTGAAGTGGTAGAAGCCTCATAGTAGCCAGATTTTAGATAGAATTTAATAAAATCATGAATGACACAGTCATATACTTGATTTTATCCCATCTTTGGGGCCAACTACATTCAGGAGCTCTATACTCATTAACACATTTAATCCAGGTAACAATTCTTCAAAGCTGTTGGTTATCACCCTTGCACAACTGAGAAGACACTAAGGTTTAGCTGGTGAGCAGCTTGCTCTGGAACATATAGGGTGGCTGGGCTCAATTTAGCTGTTCCTAATCTTGTGTTCGGAGAAGGCAATGGCAACCCACTCCAGTACTCTTGCCTGGAGAATCTCAAGGACGGGGGAGCCTGGTGGGCTGCCGTCTCTGGGGTCGCACAGAGTCAGACACGACTGAAGCAACTTAGCAGCAGCAGCAGCAGCAATCTTGTGTTCTCACCACCCTATGCAAACCGTACACAGCACTGCTAACATTTTCCATACAAAAGGGAATAGATTTCTTTTCTCAAGTATCACAGTGTTTATTTGATAGATACACATCTATAAATCAGGGCATGAACATGACTTGATACATTAAGCAGACTTAATTTCAATATAATAACAAGAGGAACAAATGGAGCCCTGTACCAAGATCACAGGATAAAAGTCTCTGGAACTGACCAAGCCCATACCAACTGTTGCCATGAGCCTCTGGATCTAAACCAGCCAGTTTCCTGACCTATATTAGGTAAAATACCCACCCTATAGCATCCTAACCAATCACCTAATACCACCATTCCAGTGGGAATTTTCTCTGTCTTGAAGATATAAAAATTGGCTACTAGCCCGAGAAAGAGGTCAGCTCTCCCTTGAGCTCCCTGCTGTTCTAACAGCATCTCCTACTCTAATAAACTTTATTCTCCTTTCTTCTGCCTCATGTCTGGAAATTCTTTTCCAACCCATGCAGGGACAACAACAGGACAAATTCAATTTCTCACCAACTGTTTTATGTCTATGAAAGCCACTATAAAGGCATTAACTATTTCTCAAAACTCATCAGTTTTGTGCAAGTAAACCATGTTTCTTCTAAAAAGACTGTGTTCCTACCCAGGCTCGTGGATATTAAGTATTAGGAGATTGGAATTAACACATACACATTAATATATATAAAATACAAAACAACCAAGGACCTACTGCATAGTACAGGGGAATAAAAATAAATATCTGAATCACTTTGCTGTATACTGAGACAGGAGGGAAGGGGGCAAGGTACAACCTTTAAAAGAATCACATGAGCATAGGACATGACAAAAACTGGTTAGAACCAAGGAAGATACCACTTCCACTAGACCTTGAGCTTCATTGTACACTCATTATAATATATTGTTGTTGCTGTTTAGTTACTAAGTCATGTCCATCTCTTTGTGACTCCATGAACTGTAGCCCACCATGCTTCTCTGTCCATGGGATTTCCCAGGTAAGAATATTAGAGTGAGTTGCCTTTTCCTTCTCCAGGAGATCTTCCCAACAGAGGGACTGAACCCAGGTGTACTGCATTGCAGGCAGGTTTATTGCAGGAAGGGGGACCTCTTCCAGGGCCCGAAACTGGGCTCTTGACTATCACTCGGAAATGAGTTGTCCAAGGAGACACATGTGGTAACAAAGCAAGAGATTTTATTGGGAAAGGGTGCCTTGGCGGAGAGCAGTAGGGTAAGGGAACCCAGGAGAACTGCTCTCTGCAGTCTCGGGTTTTATGGTGATGGGATTGTCTTTAGCCAATCATTCTGACTCAGAGTCCTTCCTGGTGGTGCACACCTTGTTTAGCCAAGATGGATGCCAGCGAGAAGGATTCTGGGAGGTGGTCGGATATGTGATGTCACTTTTTGACCTTTCTCGAACTCTTCTGGTTGGTGGTGGCTTATTAGTTCTGTGTTCCTTACCAGGACCTCCTGTCATAAAACAACTCATGAAAATGGTTACTATGGTGCCTGGCCAGGGTGGGCGGCTTCAGTCAGTGTACTTCCCCTAACAGATTTCTTTAGGACTGAGCCACCAGTTCAGTTCAGTCGCTCAGTCATGTCCAACTCTTTGCGACCCCATGAATTGCAGCACCCCAGGCCTCCCTGTCCATCACCAACTCCCGGAGTTCACTCAGACTCACGCCCATCGAGTCAGTGATGCTATCTAGCCATCTCATCCTCTGTCCTCCCCTTCTCCTCCTGCCGCCAATCCCTCCCGGCATCAGAGTCTTTTCCAGTGAGTCAACTCTTCGCATGAGTTGGCCAAAGTACTGGAGTTCAGCTTTAGCATCATTCCTTCCAAAGAAATCCCAGGGCTGATCTCCTTCCGAATGGACTTGTTGGATCTCCTTGCAGTCCAAGGGACTCTCAAGAGTCTTCTCCAGAATGGCACTGAAACATGTGTGCTGTTGTGTGGGAAACGAATTGTCAGTCTATATTTGGTTCAGGATATGGGATGCTTGGGACTGGTGCACGGGGATGATCCAGAGAGTTGATGTGGAGTGGGAGGTGAGGGGCGGGGTTCAAGATTGGGAACTCATGTACACCTGAGGTGGAAAAAAAAAAATTAAAATTAAAAAAAAAAAAGAGTCTTCTCCAAACCACAGTTTAAAAGCATCAATTCTTCAGCGCTCAGCCTTCTTCACAGTTCAACTCTCACATCCATACATGACCACAGGAAAAACCATAGCCTTGACTAGACGGACCTTAGTCGGCAAAGTAATGTCTCTGCTTTAGCATATGCTAAAAGACACACCCACCGGCACCATGACAGTTCTGAAGTAACCATAAACAACCCAAAAGTGGGTGGTGGCCCAGTTACTAAAAATCCTTGCCTTTTCCCCTAAAACATTTGGAGTAATCCTTCCACTCCCCAGCCTATGAAATTACTCAGCCCATAAAAACTAACCACCCCATATATTGGCCCTCTCTCTCTCTCAGAGGCGAAAGGGCCCACACTCTGCCAGTGGAGTGTGTCTCTTTCTAAATACATCCACTTCTCACCTATCACTTTGTCTCTGAATGTTTTCTTGACAAAGCGAGACCTAGAATTCACCAGGAGCATATTGGCAAAGCCAGCCAGAAGAATTCAGAGAGCCTCAGCCTTCGGCTCCCTTGTGTTTCTGTCGCTGCCTCACTTTCCGCCATTACTCTCCCGCGCCCTGTTGCTCTCTTTCTACTTCACTCCTACTTTCCACTCTTATCTCTTACTCTGCTGGAAAATGGGGAAAAGACGCCTTCCAGGCATTTCCCACCCTTCCTGCCAGGTCTTCCCCTTCTTACTGTACACGTGCACAGGGAATGTCAGGGAAAGTTTCCAGCCATCTCACAGGCAGCTTGAGACATGAACCAGAGGCTCTTTGCCCTCTGAGTTTGCCTTATCTACCATTTAATTAACTGTTAACAGGTTCAGTTGTGTAAAAACATGAAATACAGCTTTATTCAGAGTCTATGCCACTGTTAAGGTGGCGACAGCAGCCCCTTCTGAAGCGCCCTCGAATTGCAGGCAGGTAGTCTGCGCGCATGATCCCAGGTGTTAGGAGTGGAGGATGGTCCTGTGCCACATGGTTGGGACTTCTGGTGGTGGGGCTGTCAATCCCAACGTGCTGGTTTTGGCTGGCCCTTGCAGGGTCTGCCCTGATCCCACCTCCACTCCCTCCCTCTTAGGGCGGGGCTGGCTACTCAGGCTGGGTTGGAGGTACACAGCCCTGGAGATNGCCCCTTGGATGGGCTGTCAGTGTGAGCCGTCCTGTTAGTGAAGATTCTGTTCTAACAGGAGTGGGGTGCCTGTTATCCAGGCCAGTGCCTGGTGGTGTGCTTGACTAAGAGGCACGTGGAGCTTAGACTTGCATCCCATGTCTGGCACCAATTAATCAATTTCCTTATCGTGAGGAGACGTCTATTAGCCCCTCTGTGTCTGGTGGATGCCATTTGGAAACCAAACACAATGCCAGGTACATCTTAGGCCTTTTGGTTCCCTTTCTCCCTGCCTGAGTTTGTTGAGGAGGGGTTTGGATCTGGGGCAAGAGGAGCTGGGCTGTATACTGAAAAGTTTTAGTTTCATAGCTACTCGCTTCTGTTTCTTAAGATCCACTGTAAGGTGTGCCTGAATTTTGAAGATGTTAAAAAGGNCCCTCTGTGTCTGGTGAATGCCATTTGGAAACCAAACACAATGCCAGGTACATATTAGGCCTTTTGGTTCCCTTTCTCCCTGCCTGAGTTTGTTGAGGAAGGGTTTGGATCTGGGGCAAGAGGAGCTTGGCTGTATACTGAAAAGTTTTAGTTTCATAGCTACTCACTTCTGTTTCTTAAGATCCACTGTAAGGTGTGCCTGAATTTTGAAGATGTTAAAAAGGAAAAAAAAAATGTATCTTAGAATTGATGACATGTATTATTGGTTTGGGAAATTCTTGCCTTTTGGAGATTTAGCCAGCTTATCAGTGTGTAACAGCTCCAGAAATCCTGGAGTAAAGGCACCTGCTTAACTTTGAGTTCTCTTCTCAAAGAGAAGGTTCCTTTCTCTAAGTCTGTCAGAGAACCCTTTCTGTATGGCTCCAATCAACATTCTTTGGAACTTGCACTTCATGGGACATATCTTAGGTCGCCTTAAGTCACTTAGAAAAGTTTAAAGTTTATTCAGTATACCTTCTTCATTGACCTTAGTTCTGTAATATGATACATTTTAGGAAGATTTTTGTTAAACATGCTTAAAGACATGTCAATTTTAGCTACAGATTTGCATAAGTGCTTCAGGGAGCTTGGGACACTCCTGGCTTGCTCCAGGGGCTGATTTGCATAAAGTACTCTAGACTTTGGGAAAATTGCTGCCCAGGCCTTCCTACATTTAGGTTAAGACTGTTCCCTCCAAAGGGGGAGTGTTACAGAACATGTGGCCATCCCAGGACCACCAAAAGCCAGAAGTACCTTCTATCCCACTGTCTTCCCATAGCCAGTGATTGGTGCTCAGCTGTAAAAAGCCTTGTCTGACAGTGAAACAAACCCTGTAGTAAAATAACCACATTAGATCACCCTACAGAGTCAGGCTTAGGCTATGATTTTGCCTCAAGTTTCCACCTTGCCAAATTTTTCTCTTCCCCTATCTTCTTCCCTGATTCACTTACCAGGTTTTCCTGGTGTCACCTCTTTGATAAAGCACTGGCATGTAAGTTTTGTCTCAGAGTTTGCATCCATGGATCCTAAACCCCGACAGACCCTAAAAACTTAATACTTAAGCATTGAACACATTCAATTTGCATAAAATTTTCACCAGTGTTTCATTTATTTCTTTTTTTTTTAATTTTTATTTTTACTTTATTTTGCTTTACAATACTGTATTCATTTTGCCATACATTGACATGAATCAGCCATGGGTGTACATGAATTCCCAATCCTGAACCCCCCTCCCACCTCCCACCCCATACCATCTCTCTGGATCATCCCTGTGCACCAGCCCCAAGCATCCTGCATCCTGCATCAAACCTTGACTGGCTATTCGTTACACATATGATATTATACATGTTACAATGCCATTCTCCCAAATCATCCCACCCTCTCCTTCTCCCAACAGAGTCCAAAAGACTGCTCTATACACCTGTGTTTCTTTTGCTGTCTTGCATACAGGCTTATCATTACCATCTTTCTAAATTCCATATATATGTGTTAGTATACTATATTGGTGTTTTTCTTTCTGGCTTACTTCACTCTGTATAATCGGTTCCAGTTTCATCTACCTCATTAGAACTGATTCAAATGTGTTCTTTTTAATGGCTGATTAATATTCCATTGTGCATATGTACCATAGCTTTCTTATCCATTCATCTGCTGATGGACATCTAGGTTGCTTCCATGTCCTGGCTATTATAAATAGTGCTGCGATGAACACTGGGTACATTTATTTCTTTTACTAGTTTGCTTTTTGCATCAGAATCCAATATGATCCACATATATCAATAGGGGGACTTTTTAAATCCCTTTTAGTCTTTAGGTTCCCTTTATTTTCTTTCCCATTGGAGATTTTTTGTTTGTTTGTTTTGTTTTTGAGAAATGATCCTGCTTTCCTGAGTTTTCCACAGACTGGATTTGAGTGCTGGCATTCTCTTGGTCTTATTTAACGTTTTCCCCTGTCTTTGTTCTTCCTATAAATTGTAAGTCACCTCTACAAGCAGGATTTGATTCAGATTTTATTTTCGACAAGACTCTTCCTTAAGAAGTAGTGTACTCTTCCATCAGAAAGTATCTAATTTATGGTTGTTTTCCTCTTTCTGATGTTGGCATCATCACAATTGAATACTGATGTACTCAGATGTGTTAATTCATTGGGGGTTGCCAAATGGTGATATTCAAATCCTAATATCTCTTCTTCATTAACACAAATATCTTGAGAAATTTTCCTTTATCAACTATTTGGTTATGTTGAAGTACAGTTTGTACAGGGAATTTGAAGAAGAAATATTTGATTTTTATCCTGTAATAGCCTATTTTCAAAAATAATGAGCTGGTCTCCTAGCATGCTTGAAAGTTTTCTTACCTTACTGGATTTCCTTTTGTGTCATGATGAGCTCAGGGATTTATCCATAGAGCATGTTTTTCAATCTACTGTAGCAGTATGAGCTTTCAGAAGAAAATGTTATCTTGCTGTATATTTCACTTTATAATTTCCATTTAAAAACCTTTGAAGTGCAACTGGCAGGTTTTTCAGGCTTGTGTGAAGCTCCGCCTCATTCTTTTCATTGCTACTGAGTGTGACACTGTATACATGTCTTACGGTTTGCGTTAGAGTCTTCCGTACCAGGCTGAGCCTTTTGTGTGCATTATTTCATACAGTCTTTAAGACACCTTATGACAGAAGTATGTAGTTTTTCTGTTTGGGATGTAGAAGTGGAGTTCAAGGTTATCTAGCTTCGAAGAGGATTTGAGCACAAATCTGCTTGACTTTGGAAGCCCTCCGCTTGACCACCAAGTCTCTGGCTGGTCCAAGGGAAGATGCTTTTTTCTCTTCCAAGAGAGTTCTTCACATGAGCCCTTCTTTGTCTGAGTCCAGTTCTCCTCTGGGTGGAACCTCCAACCTCCTTAGGAATCCTGCTTTAATCAGTTATCCCTCTGGGTACACACATCTGCCTCTCAAGTGGAATCTTCCCCTCCGTAGTAAAACAGGCTCCGTCCTAAGAAGACAACTTGCTCTCCCCTTGACCCTGTGCCCTTTGACACAGCCCACCTCTCTCTCCCACAGCTGCTGTTTATTTGATCTATTCAGTTGAGAGTAGGGTGGTCTATGAACTGGCTTTTTGTTTGCTCCCTGAGTGACCTTTGGGCCTTTGTACCTGTCCCGGAGGGACTATCTCAGCCCACCCACTGCAGTTAGCTCAGTCTCTGTAGAAACCCCTACTATTGCTCCTACCTGCACTCCCTTGGCTCAAGCCTGGAGAGTGAGTAAATTTTAGAAGATCAAACATAGCCTTTGTGCCTCTGGCTTGGAGATGTTGGGAAAGTTGCAAGAGAGAAATCTTATCTAAAGAAGAGTATTCTTTTCATAGCCAGGAAATATCTGTTTCCACAACCTGGATATTCATTCTTTCTTGATGAATTTTTCCTTGACGTGCTCAGTCTTCATTAATATATCTTTTTCTGTCCAATTATTTATAATTTTCTGCATATTTGGGTTTCCCTGGTGGCTCAGACAGTGAAGAACCTGCCTGCAATGTGGGAGGCCCAGGTTTGATGTCTGGGTTGGCAAGATTCCCTGGAGAAGTGAATGGCTACCCACTCCAGTATTCTTGCCTGGAGAATTCCATGGGCAGAGAAGCCTGGCAGGCTTGTTTATAGGGTTGCAAAGAGTCAGGCATGACTGAGTGACTAACACTTTCACCTTTTCACTTTCCTCTGCATATTCTGCTTTGCATTGTTAGCCAGGTTGGAATAAGCATACTTATAAAAACTTTGAGGACTGGTATGTCTCTTATTCCCTTAAAATTACTAACCCACTAATTACCCTCCACATGATGGGGCACTCAGAGTTGTTGGAAGATGGTTTAATTTATTGTTCTTACCAGGCTTTGGGGAATAAACGAACTATAATAACAGACAACTCAGACAAACCAGGCTTTAGAAGCTATCTACTGATTTAAGGGATCAGACTGCAGTGACATTCCTGGGTAATGTCTTGCATGAGCTCTCCCTAAAAGCTTATTATTGTCTGAGATATCTGTTTTAGAATTTTCTGCTATTTCTGTGAGCTCTTCAGAGAGCCTCATTGTTCCCACCATAGCTGAATTATGGGGTTTCCTGGTGTCCAATCTTTTTAACATTAAGTGATAGGACTGGAATGGTATTCCTGTTGCCTGCCAAGAATTCCTTATGCTTTTAAAGAATATATTTTCCTTGAAAGACCACCCTGTACCTGCAGTCAATCCTCATAGGTGGAGTAGGCCCAATTTTCCCTCTTCTTGCCCCACTTCTGGGTTGTGCAGATCACATGAATCAAGTCAGGCAAATGAAGCTCAATTTTAGGGGCATGACCAAGAAAGACCCTGTCTGCTGGATTTATTAAAGTGGAATTAAGAAGCTGCCATGAAGACAGAGACTTTCTGAGAGAGATGCAAAGACACAGTGGGAATCACAGCAATCAAGACAGAGCCAGGACTGATCACAATGTGGGAGCTTCTGAATACCTCATGGAGCTTCATCCATGCCTGAAGCCTGAATGCTCTCTGCATTGACAGTTATGTGAAACAACTGGTTCCTCATTTTGCTCAAACTAACCTGTGTACATTTTCCATCACTTTAAACCTAAAAACCCTGTGAGCTTAGTTACTTACTTGTGTCCAACTTTGTGCAACCCCACTGACTGTAGCCCACCAGGCTTCTCTGTTTATGGGATTCTCCAGGTAAGAATACTGGAGTGGGTAGCCATTCCTTTCTCCAGGAGATCTTCCTCACCCAGGGATCTCACCCAGGTCTGCTGCATTGCAGGCGGACTCTTTACCATCTGAACCAACAGGGAAGCCCATAGAGCCCTAACTCATAGCATATCTTCCATATTTAAGTTAGATTGTTAGAAGAGTATAGTGTTTACAGGGGAGGAGCTCTGTTAACTTTGGTTTTCCCATGGGTTCCCTATTTTCCTAAATGTTTTGACAGTGGTCTAGTGGGGAAAGGGAGCAAATCAAAGCAACAGACTCATGTTGTATGAGAACTTCCTTCCCCATCCAAGGAAGGGGATGTATCACTGGGGTATATCAGTTATAAATATGTTTGGCTTCAGGTAGTAGAAAATTCCAACAGAGACTTAAACCAATAAACATGTAATTTTGTCATGTAACAAGGATTCTGTAGGTAGTTGGTTGGTGTAGATGAGGAGAGCAATCATGTCTGCCAATCCTGTGGTGTTTATTGTTCTTCCTTCATACTGTTGCCTCATGGTCATAAAGTGGCTGCTGCCACCCCAGACATCCCATGCACATTTAAGACAAAGTGAAGATGGAAGAGAGAAGGGTGTTACTACCTCCATGGGTACCCTTCCACTTGAAAACTGGAAGCTCCCTGAATCTCTGGGCAGATTTCTGTTTTCGTCTAATCTCCCAGAACTTAGTAACATGATCACTCCTACATTCAAGGAAAGCTGGGGGAAAAAATGTTAAGCTCGATGTATTGATTTACAACCCTTACAATTATACAGTACAAGTGACAAATAGATTCAAGGGATTGGATCTGATAGAGTGCCTGAAGAACTATGGATGGAGGTTCATGATATTGTACAGGAGGCAGTGATCAAGACTCTCCCCAAGAAAAAGAAATGCAAAAAGGCAAAATAGTTGTCTGAGGAGGCCTTACAAATAGCTGAGAAAAGAAGACAAGCTAAAGGCAAAGGAGAAAAGGAAAGATATACTCATTTGATTACAGAGTTCTGAATAATAGCAAGGAGAGATAAAAGAGCCTTCCTCAGTGATCACTGCAAAGAAAGAGAGGAAAACAATAGAATGGGAAAGACTAAAAATCTCTTCAAGAGAATTAGAGATAAGAAGGGAATATTTCATGCAAAGATGGGCACAATAAAGGACAGAAATGGGATGGATCTAACAGAAGCAGAAGATACTAAGAAGAGGTGGCAAGAATAAATGGAAGAACTATACAAAAAAGATCTTCCTGACCCAGATAACCACGATGGTGTGATCACTCACCTAGAGCCAAACATCCTGGAGTGCGAAGTCGAGTGGGCCTTAGAAATCATCACTACAAACAAAGGTAGTGGAGGTGATGGAATTCCAGTAGAGCTATTTCAAATCCTAAAAGATGATGCTGTGAAAATGCTGCATTCAATATGCCAGCAAATTTGGAAAACTCAGCAATGGCAACAGGACTGGAAAATGTCAGTTTTCATTCCAATCACAAAGAAAGGCACTGCCAAAGAATGTTCAAATTACTGCACTATTGCACTTATCTCACACACTAGTAAAGTAATGCTCAAAATTCTCCAAGCCAGGCTTCAAAAGTACGTGAACAGAGAACTTCCAGATGTTCAAGATGGATTTAGAAAAGGCAGAGGAACCAGAGATCAAATTGCCAACATCTACTGGGTCATCAAAAAAGCAAGACAGCTCCAAAAAAACACCTACTTCTGCATTATTGACTATGCTAAAGCCTTTGACTGTGTGGATCGCAACAAACTGGAAAATTCTCAAAGAGATGGGAATATCAGACCACCTGACCTGTCTCCTGAGAAATCTGTATGCAGGTCAAGNTGGGTCATCAAAAAAGCAAGACAGCTCCAAAAAAACACCTACTTCTGCATTATTGACTATGCTAAAGACTTTGACTGTGTGGATCGCAACAAACTGGAAAATTCTCAAAGAGATGGGAATATCAGACCACCTGACCTGTCTCCTGAGAAATCTGTATGCAGGTCAAGAAGCAACCGTTAGAACCAGACATGGAACAAAGGACTGGTTCCAAATTGGGAAAAGAATACATCAAAGCTGCATATTGTCACCCTGCTTATTTAGCTTATATGCAGAGTACATCATGTAAAATGCCAGGCTGGATGAAGCTCAAGCTGGAATCAAGATTGCCAGGAAGAATATCCATAACCTCAGATATGCAAATGACACCACCCTTATGGCAGAAAGTGAAGGAGAACTAAAGAGCCTCTTGATGAAAGTGAAAGAGGAGAGTGAAAATCTTGGCTTAAAACTCAACATTCAGAAAACTAAGCCCATAGCATCCGGTCCCATCACTTCATGGCAAATAGATGGGGAAACAATGGAAACAGTGAGAGACTTTATTTTTTTGGGTTCCTAAATCACTGCAGATGGTGACTGTAGCCATGAAATTAAAAGACACTTGCTCCTTGGAAGGAAAGTTATGACCAACCTAGACAGCATATTAAAAAGCAGAGACATTACTTTGCCAACAAAGATCTGTCTAGTCAAAACTATGGTGTTTCCAGTAGTTATGTATGGATGTGAGAGTAGGACGATATAGAAAGCTGAGTGCTGAAGAATTGATGCTTTTGAACTGTGGTATTGGAGAAGACTCTTGAGAGTCCTTTGGACTGCAAGGAGATCCAACCAGTCAATCCTAAATGAAATGAGTCCTGAATATTCATTGGAAAGACTGATGCTGAAATTGAAACTCTTAATACTTTGGCCACCTGATGAGAAGAACTGATTCATTTGAAAAGACCCTGATGCTGGGAAAGATTGAAGGCAGGAGGAGAAGGGGACGACAGAGGATGAGATGGTTAGATGGCATCACCATCTTGATGGACATGAGTAAGCTCCGAGAGTTGTTGATGGAAAGGGAAGCCTGGCATGCTGCAGTCCATGGGGTCGCAAAGCATCAGACATGACTGAGTAACTGAACTGAACTAACCAATGCTTGTGCTTCTTTAAAAGAAGGTGAAGAATGGATCTTAGTTACTTAGCAAACATGTGTCTGTTCTCTCTCAACTCCCTTACTGTGAATTCTCTACCAGGAGGCTCCTCAGACTTATTGCAGAAAGGCTCCAGCAGGTATCCCTTGCCAGGCTGTCAGATCTGTCTGAATGCCAGCTACAAGTCATTCTCAGTCCCCTCTATATTTGACAAAAGTGGATTCATCTGAGAAGATCGAAGGCTAAATTATAGGTACCAGTGTTCTAACTTGCTGTGTAAAAAGGTTATAATAAAAATTCTGCAAACAGTACCATAAAAGACATAAAGTGCCTAATCCAGTGCCCAGCATATGGTTGGCACAAAATGAGTATTAACTTCCTTCTCCCTCTCTCTTTCCTATCAGTGTCCACCTCCTCCCTTTATCCCCTTATGTCAATAAGAAAGGTCATTGCCACATGTACCGGGCACTTCAACTTTTTGGTTTATAACCCAGAACACTCAGAACAGATCTCAAAGAACATATCAGTCTCCAAGATCAAAGGAAGTAAAGCAATCCTTCTTCAATTAAAAATAAATAAAAAATTTTAAAAAGACCAAAAGAAGCCAAAAATGTCACATATCTTTGTTTTAATTCAATTCGCAAGTTGTTCACCCAGAAAACATGAATCTATAGCAAACCAGACCCAATTCGTTCTGGTGCTTGCTTCATGGATCTGCTCATTATCCTGTAATAATGTAATCAATACTGCCTGCTTGGCATGGAGTAGAGGTTCCACAAGATGCAGAGACACTGAGAGGCGAACCAGGTTGCAGCACGGCAAAGAGAACTTATCCTAGTGTTTTGCAGCAGAATTGGATCTGCACAGAGGCAAGGAAAGATGGTCTCCTATGTCACACAAGATCAAAGCAAGGACTTCTCCCCTGCCTTTATTTTTCCCTTCTTGCGAGATCCTGTGCTGAAGTAGAAGGAGCACCCAAATGACAGTCCCAGTATGAGTTTGAAATTTGGATCCACTACCGACTAACTATACGATTCTGCTGCTGCTGCTGCTAAGTCGCTTCAGTCGAGTCCGACTCTGTGCAGCCCCATAGACGGCAGTCCACCAGGCTCCCCCGTCNTGCGAGATCCTGTGCTGAAGTAGAAGGAGCACCCAAATGACAGTCCCAGTATGAGTTTGAAATTTGGATCCACTACCGACTAACTATACGATTCTGCTGCTGCTGCTGCTAAGTCGCTTCAGTCGAGTCCGACTCTGTGCAGCCCCATAGACGGCAGTCCACCAGGCTCCCCCGTCCCTGGGATTCTCCAGGCAAGAACACTGGAGTGGGTTGCCATTTCCTTCTCCAGTGCATGAAAATGAAAAGTGAAAGTGAAGTCGCTCAGTCGTGTCCGACTCTTAGCGACGACTCCATGGACTGCAGCCCACCAAGCTCCTGCGTCCATGGGATTTTCCAGGCAAGAGTACTAGGCAAATCATTCAGCCTCTCTAATCTTCCATCCTCCCTAGTCAAATGGGCTGTTGTGAAAATTTAAGAAGACTTTCATGAGAGGATATGGTACATGGTAGGTGCCAATTACTGCCTGTTTCTTCTCCTGCCAAAACAATAAGAGCATCTACTATGGACCAGGTATTTTCAATATGTTAGATCATTGATTTTCACTGTAAGATGAAGTATGGATAGAATTTCCAGTTACAGATGAGAGAGAGCTCTGAAGCCCTGAAAGTCTAAGTAACCTGTCCTAAATCACACACTGGGTAAGTGAGGGAGCCAACATTTGTTCCTAGGATGGTTTTATTCCTTATTTTTCTATCCCAAGACATACTGCTTATCAAAGAGTCTTTTGACTATTCCTGGCCTAAAATCTTATGACTCTACCTATCACGTTTTCATTCTCATAGGGAGTAAAGTTTAGACTAAATGGAAAGCCTTCATAGTGGCATCCCAGGTACCTGAAATTTAGGTGTGGAGATTAAGCCATCAACCAAAGCAAACTTGATCTATAAGACTGAACTCAGACTTTAGCACTAACCTAACTATCTAACTTGGATAAGGGCTTCCCTGATAGCTCAGTTGGAAAAGAATCTGCCTGCAATGCAGGAGACCCCAGTTTGATTCCTGGGTTGGGAAGATTCCCTGGAGAAGGGATAGACTACTCACTACAGTATTCTTGGTCTTCCCTTGTGGCTTAGCTGGTAAAGAATCTGCCTGCAATGCAGGAGACCTGGGTTCGATCCCTGGGTTGGGAAGATCCCCTGGAGAAGGGAAAGGTATCCACTCCAGTATTCTGGCCTGGAGAATTCCATGTATAGTCCATGGGGTCACAAAGAGTCAGACACTACTGAGCAACTTTTAAAAAAATTTGCATAAGCCCCCTTTCAAGACTCAAGACTCTAGTAAACCCACAGAGCTGAAAGTGAATGAATGTGGTTCTAGAATCTGTCAGGGCAGAGTGATGTAGAAGGGCACTTTTACCCTAGTATGTGATTTGACTGACACTGGACCATACTAGCTTGAGATTTTCCCCCAAGAGAATTGGGTGAAAGCCACCTTATTATATGTGCATATTTCTATTTTTGAAAACAAACCATACCATATTACAGAGAGACATTTATACCTTGTTTTTTTCACTAAACAGTACATCTTGGAGATGTTTTATATCAATGCATGTAAATCTATCTCATTTGCTTTAACAGTTTTATAGTATTCTATTGTATGGAAGAACCATATTTTATTATTTTCTATGTTTTGCTATTACATAATACTTGTAGTAAAAAAAGAAAAAGATGCTGCTGGACACTATGGCAAACCCTCTCTGCCCAGAGATGGATCATGAGGATGTATGAGCTCCCCTGTCCCCTCAGACCTTTCTGGGAGGTCCATTCCTCTTTTCTCTTGTAGATCCTGGCACAAGGCCATCCTCCTTTGTGAAATCCCAGCAGAGAAGGGCAACATTTTTCTTTATCTCCCATCTGTTGCCTTCCAAACAGTACAGAATCCCTATTGATTTCTTTATGCCACAGGGAAACAGCAGAGGGTGAATAAAAAGATGAACTACTTGATAAATTATGTAATGGTCGGAAAACTCACGAAGCTATGGTGGGCATTATCCTCTCAGACGTGTAAATGTTGCTGGTCTCAGTTCTCCAGTCCCCTTGCCAGCCATACTCTCATCTCCTCCTTGGGAATATCCAGCTTGGTTTACATTCTGTTTATCCTCTGCCTTCTCCTCTTCTCTGGAAGAGTAACTTTCAACTTCACTGACATCACTCCAAGTCTGGCATCCAATAAACCNTCAGACGTGTAAATGTTGCTGGTCTCAGTTCTCCAGTCCCCTTGCCAGCCATACTCTCATCTCCTCCTTGGGAATATCCAGCTTGGTTTACATTCTGTTTATCCTCTGCCTTCTCCTCTTCTCTGGAAGAGTAACTTTTAACTTCACTGACATCACTCCAAGTCTGGCATCCAATAAACCTGCTTTGAATCTTAGCCCTACCCCTTGTATGAATTTGGCTACTTCATCCCTCTGAGACTCAGTCTCCCCCTTCTCCAATGGCATCTCCTCATAGTATTGTTATTAAAATCAGACAGGAACACACAGGGCTTCCCAGGTGGCGCTGGTGGTAAAGAACCTGCCTGCCAACGCAGGAAATGCAAGAAACCCATGATCAATCTCTGGGTCGGGAAGATTCCCCTGGAGGAGGGCACAGCAACCCACTCCCGTAATCTTGCCTGGAGAATCCCATGGACAGAGGAGCCTGGCGGGCTATGGTCTATCGGGTAGCACAGAGTTGGACATGACTGAAGCGACTTAGCAGCAGCAGGACATACAAGAATGTGGTAGCACATGGTAAACAGTTAATAAGTGTTAACCAGTAATAAGAATCATCATCCTGTAAGAAAATCCAAATGAAGTCTTCATTTTGTTTTTTTCCCCCACTGGATTTCCCCTCCCTCCCTTCTGGGGAACTACAGTAACAACAAAAAAGAACTGGCCAACCCAGACCCCAGAGTTCGGAATCAATCATCATCCTGTATCTTTGTGACAAGGGGAAAGAATCATATTAAAAAAGATAAGTCATTTCGTTCATGGAAGAAACACACACGAGTCATAGATGGAATGATTGGAGGACTAAAGGAGTGTCTGTGAAGAGACTGAGGACATGATATATTGCCACGATGTCGGTGGGTTAATTTTTTTTTTTTTTAAGGAAGTCAGCAGACAATGGAGTGAAAGATTTGTCTGGATTTTTTCCTCTGCTTTTCCTTCTTTGATCTGAGATCAACGGGGTTGCTCTTTGAAGAGCTGGTTTCTGAGGCTTCTGATGAGTTGCAGGTGGCTTTCCAAACGATCTTGTGATTGATCATTCATCAATCTCCATGACATATTTGCCAACACCCAGGTGGAAGTTTTGAAATCTTTTTGGCTGACTTATGTATGCAAAATATGACAGGTACATTCTAGGTCTTTATTTAGGGCCAAAGGATGGCCCTGCCTGCTTTAAGCATGAACCCACACAGATAGCTATCAAAACATTCAGGGTTGCTAATGGGGACGGTGTCTGCAGACCACCCCAGTGGTCACTCAAACACTGAATCATTAACAAATGAACAACTGTGGTCTCTACATAAAGTGATTGTGTAGGCGGAGGCAAAAGAGCATATATTTTCAAAATTTTCCTGGTGAGTGGGATGTTATTTTTGTGATTCTTGTAAACCACTCAGAGCGTGATTTTTCCCCATATTTGTCATACATGTTAGTTGGAAAGAATCAAGGAAAATCAGTGAAATAACTTTAATTATTTTGTGGAAATCTTAAGTACTATCTGAATTTGCTAACACATGAGTTCTTGCCTTGATATTTCTTGGGAAAATCCTTTGGATGAATAGTTCAGTAACTTAAAATGTTTATGCTGAGATTTTTCAGATTAAAATTGCTTTCATAATTTCCCAATTCAAAATCCCCATAGTCTTTGAGCCCAAACTGATAGTTACGGGGTCTCCATCACCTGCTAAGTGGTTTTTTTTTTTTTTTTTTNAATGTAGATGGTGCAAGCTCCTTGTCTGGAACTTTATTGGCTTTCCATGTAAACCAAGTTATTCAGCCTCTTTTCTCCACTTAATTTTCCTACTATACTATTATTTCCTAATCTAAATCTTATATTTCTAAATAAATAAGTTTTTTCACGCCGACGCCGTCCCCGCTTCAAATTCCCTGGACCCGCTGGGGCTGGACCCTGGCAACTAGGTGCTTCATATTAGGGCATAAATAATACCAAATTTGTCTTTTACATCTTGAGGAACATCTTAAAACTCTTCACAAGACACCAAAGCTCTGAGGGAAAACAACAAACAGTTTTCTCTCAAAGCTTGACAAGCATAACCAGGCCCCTTGCATCCTCTAAGGCGGGGGAAGGCCTCCAGAGCTTTGAGGGCCTAGAGAAACGTGAATGGACACAGTAAATTCCTTCATTCTTTCATGTTTTGAATAACAAAGATTTTACTGTATGGAGTTGCCAGGTCTGGTTCTCCTTTCAGAAATTCTTTAAACTGAATTTCCTTTTGGCCTCAGGCAGGACAAGCCCATTTCATGCACTGCCTTGGGCACAGGAAGTGGCACACCTTTGTCTCTTTTTGAGTACTCTGTGCAGAGAGGCCAATACTAGGATAGCATTTTGAGAAAAGAGTTTCACTCAGAGATCAATCAGAAAGAAGACAGTAGGTAAAGCTCTCAAGTCTGTCTCCTGGATCCAGGGTTCAGTGTGAGAGGTAAGGAGTTGGGGGGAATTTCACACTTGGAAGCTGGTTGCTGCTCCTGAATTAGTTCAGACAAGCTACTTCTGCTGCTGGAAGTCAGATTTTCCTTACTGAAGAACTTCTTGCTTGCTAAGGGGTTCTGGAGGCAGCATTTCTATTCTTTGGGCTCTGCAGATGGAAGGTTCTTGGTTCCAGGTCATCCTGGCAGCATGAATTCCCTTTGTGCACATGCACAGTGCCACCTCTAAAAACCATTCAAGGTTTGATTAATCAGTCTAAGGAGGCAAAACCAGTTAAAACTGGTCAATGTTTTACACATTAATTTACTGCCCCGCTTCCCTTTCCTTGCTCTTTTTTCCTCTTCTTGTTTCTATTTCTAGCTTCCCCTTTCTTGCTTTTTTCCCACTTCCTTATCTTGCTTCTTGATTCTTTTTCTTTAAAAAATTTTTATTGTAGTATTGTGGATTTATAATATTATATTAATTTCAGCTGTACAACATTGTGATTCCATATTTTTATAGATTTATACTCCATTCCATATTTTTAAAGATTTATACTCCATAGAGATCTCTTCAAGAAAATTAGAGATACAAAGGGAACATTTCATGCAAAGGTGGGCACAATAAAGCACAAAAATTGTAGGCACCATACAGAAGCAGAGATATTAAGAAGAGGTGGCAAGAATACACAGAAGAACTGTACAAAAAAGATCTTCATGACCCAGAAAATCATGATGGTGTGATCACTCACTTAGAGCCAGACATCCTGGAATGTGAAGTCAAGTGGGCCTTAGAAAGCATCACTACGAACAAAGCTAGTGGAGGTGATGGAATTCCAGTTGAGCTACTTCAAATCCTCAAAGATGATGCTGTGAAAGTGCTGCACTCAATATGCCAGCAAATTTGGAAAACTCAGCAGTGGCCACAGGACTGGAAAAGGTCAGTTTTCATTCCAATCCCAAAGAAAGGCAATGCCAAAGAAGGCTCAAACTACCGCACAATTGCACTCATCTCACGTGCTAGTAAAGTAATGCTCAAAATTCTCCAAGCCAGGCTTCAGCAATACGTGAACCGTGAACTTCCTGATGTTTAAGCTGGTTTTAGAAAAGGCAGAGGAACCAGAGATCAAATTGTCAACATCTGCTGGATCATTGGAAAAGCAAGAGAGTTCTGCTTTATTGACTATGACTGTGTGGATCACAAGAAACTGTGGAAAATTCTGAAAGAGATGGGAGTACCAGACCACCTGACCTGCCTCTTGAGAAACCTGTTTGCAGGTCAGGAAGCACCAGTTAGAACTGGACATGGAACAACAGACTGGTTCTAAATAGGAAAAGGAGTACATCAAGGCTGTATATTGTTACCCTGCTTATTTAACTTATATGCAGAGTACATCATGAGAAACATTGGGCTGGAAGAAACACAAGCTGGAACCACAATTGCTGGGAGAAATATCAGTAACCTCAGATATGCAGATGACACCACCCTTATGGCAGAAAGTGAAGAGGAACTAAAGAGCCTCTTGATGAAAGTGAAAGAGGAGAGTGAAAAGTTGGCTTAAAGCTCAACATTCAGAAAACGAAGATCATGGCATCCGGTCCCATCACTTCATGGCAAACAGATGGAGAAACAGTGGAAACAGTGTCAGACTTTATTTTGGGGTGCTTCAAAATCACTGCAGATGGTGATTGCAGCCATGAAATTAAAAGACGCTTACTCCTTGGAAGAAAAGTTATGACCAACCTAGACAGCATGTTAAAAAACAGAGACGTTACTTT